>JAMYWO010000180.1:25377-57841 GCA_024220525.1 Cochliopodium minus
TTTTTTTATTTTTTATTTTTTTATTTTTTTATTTTTTTATTTTTTTATTTTTTTATTTTTTTATTTTTTTATTTCTTGTTTCTTTTTTTTATTTTTTTATTTTTTTATTTTTTATTTTTTATTTTTTATTTTTTATTTTTTTTTAATTTTTTAATTTTTTATTTTTTTATTTTTTATTTTTTTTAATTTTTTAATTTTTTAATTTTTTATTTTTTTATTTTTTATTTTTTTTAATTTTTTAATTTTTTATTTTTTTATTTTTTTATTTTTTTAATAAAGAGTTTTCTCTTTGTTGGGTATTGATGAAGAACATTCAAAAAGATTTGAACATTTGCTCAGTGCTCTTTCACATGGCTGTCCTCCACACGGTGGCATTGCTCTGGGATTTGACAGGCTCATCTCGATTCTATGTGGATCTCCTTCTATCAGAGATGTCATTGCTTTCCCCAAGACTGCAACTGGTAATGAGTTGCTCACTAACTCTCCTTCTAATGTTACTGAAGATGAACTCAAAGAACTTTTTCTTAAACAGATTTAAATCAAAAAATTATTAATAAATTTATCAAAAACAAATTATTTTGATTTATTTTTATTTTTATTTTTTTTTATTTTTTATTTTTATTTTTTTTATTTTTTTTATTTATTTGATTTTATTTTCTTATTTCTTATTTATTTTATTTTATTTTTTTATTTTTATTTTTTTTTATTTTTTCCAACTCTTTAATTAAAAAAAATAGACTTAATTCAAAGTGGTAGTTAACCCATTAGGTCATTGATTCTCATTTATTAAAAAAATTATAAATGATCAACAGATTGTTCTACAATTAAACTATTTTGCACTTATTGTCAAACTTGAAGAAGACGAACTTGTCCAATTAATTGTCTCAAAAATTTTCCCTTTTTGAGTTTAACTTGTTATTAATAATTAAAAAAATTAAATGATTGAGTTCATTAACCTGACATTTCTCAAGAAATGTTTCTTGGATTGTTCTGGATCAAAAGGTGTTCCTTTTGCATAAAAAAAATAAATCATTACATTTAATCATTACATATTTAATTATGATTAATATAAAATAATATAATAATATTATTTAATTTTGAATATTATAAATATAATATTACAAAAGATTCTAATTTTGTTTTTTGAAATTTTGGTGAGAACATGACTAGTAAACAATAAAAAAAAATATTTCTTGTTTATCAAGAACGCAAGAAGTCTCTATCCATGTATGTTCATTACATATCAACTAAATCTATGAAAAATAGTTTCGATAAACAATTCTTCTTAACATAAAGATAAGAGGAACTCTTCACCATTATATCTTCCTTTTTTAATAAAAAAAAAAAGATTATTGATCAAAATAAAAAAGAAAAAAATTAAAAAAATAGGATTTGTAAATTGAATTGAAAATTTGTTTGTCTAAATTTTAAATGGTTATGTTTTTTCTCTTTCTCTTTTCTTTTGATTTAATTATATATTAAATAGGATGAATTATTGAAAGATATTGAAAATGGAAAGGTAGAATTGAATGGATCCGAGATCAAATACAAAGAAGATGATCAAAAAATGAAAGAATTATTTGGGAAATTGAAAGAAATTAATAAATTGAAGCTTTTTATAGAAGAAAAATGGGAAGGAAATCAATTTTATTTCTGTCTTTTCTTGGATTATCTCAAAGATACAAAGGTTCTTGAACATTTAACGATAGAAATTGATGGATCAATAAAATTAGAAAGATGGAAAGAATTCAGCGAAATAATCAAATCAAATTCTTCGATCAAAAAAATTGAATTGAATCACAACAAGGATAATATTGAATCAATCGAAATTGAAAAGATGATTTTGAAATCATTAGGAGAAAACAAAAAGATTTACGATTTAACATTGAAAAATTTCGAAATTAATGAAAACCTATCCAAAGAAGTTTCTCACCTTCTCTCAACAAACAACAAAATCAATTCTTTTGATTTATATTTCGACAAAAAAGAATATTCTGACTTAGCTTTTGAGTTTGCACCAATCTGCGAATCACTCAAAAAAAACAAAAATTTATATTCCTTATCTTTCATTAATGTCTATTTTTCTAAAAAAGAAATTGGAAAAAATTTTAAGAATTATATTGTTGATATTCTGAATTCAAATAAGAGTATTAAGAATCTTTGTTTAGTAGGACTTTTGCTCGATAAAAACCAATTGTCCTCTATTTTAACCACTCTCAAATATTACAAATCCATTACTTATCTTGATCTTTCTTTTTGTTACTTAACGAAGCTAGAAAATGATGAAATGAACCAATTTCTTTCTTCAAATAAATCTATAAAAACCCTGTAAAATTTTGATTAAAGATCAACTATGTTTAATTATTTTGAATTTTTATTTTTTTTCTTTATTTATTTACAATTTTTTAAAATTTGTTTATTAGGGTGATTAGGAGGAGTTATTTCAAAGAGGAAATGTTTAATTATTTGAAGGAGGGTCTTGAAAAAAATGAATCTCTCAAAAAATTATTAATTGGTGGAAATGGGCAAAGAGGCAAATTTTATTCTAACAATATTATCAACTTATTGAAAACAAAGAGATGGAAATTATTTGACCGTGTTGAAGGTTTAAATGATGATGAAATGATAGAATTTTTTTACTCTTTGAAAAATAACAAATTTCTCAAAGTATTAATTGTTGGCGATGAGAAAATTGGAAATGAGACATTTGATTATTGTTTGGATTGTCTCAAATCAAACAATGTTCTTGAAAAACTTGAAATTATGGGAAATCCTAAAAATCTTCCCAAAATTTGTGAATTGTTGAAAGTTAATCATTCCCTCATCGTTTCTTTCAGACCATCCCAAAACTTTTTACCTCAAGAAGAAACAAAAATTTCAAAAAAATTTAAAATGTTGTGTCTAATTAACAGAAAAATTACTCGTAAACCTTGTTGGAGAGTAACAAATCATTCTTCATTCAAAAAAGAATTTCAACAAAAAATCAATACTTATTTGATTTGCCTAAATGTCTATTTGGTAAACAAAAAATACTTAAAGATTCCAAAACTATTGCTCCATAATATTTTCGATCTTTCTGCAATCTTACTTTTAATTGAATTGAAAGATAAATATTAAAACAAAACAAAACATTTAAAATTATTCAAAAAAAGAAAATTTGGAAGAAGAAAACTAAAAACAAAATAATAAAAGATTCTATTAAAAATAAACAAAACAAACAAAATAAATGGAAAATTTTTCAAAAATATTTTAATTTTAATTTTGTTTTTTTCTCGTCATATTTTTTTTTTTTTCAATTATCATCTCTAAAAACTTGAGGAGACTGCATAGGAGAAGAAAAACCCTTGTTGCCAGAAAAATTAGCACTATCCTTCTCATTGGGGACATTGCCATCAAAAGACATGAGATCCTTGTGATCTTTTTCTTTATCCTCTTTCTTCTCTTTCCTTTCTTTTTTTTCTTTCTTATCTTTTTTCTTATCGCCGTTTTCATTGTTTAAATTGATTCTTTCGATAGTGGGAGTATGAGAAGGAGAAGTAGAGGGAGATTTTCTGTTTTGTTTGTCAGTTTTGACGTCAAGAAGGAGTTGGGAGTTGCCCTTCTTGTTTTGTTTGAAGAGGAGGAGATCTTCTGCTGTTCTCCCGAGACTGTCGTTGTGTCCGTACACCATGTTGTCTCTCACCTCCTTTTTGTGCTTTTGTTTGAGAAATTCTGGCCACTTTATTTTGAAAACTCTCACGTAAGCTATTTGTGCTGGATTTTTCTTTAAAAAAATAAAAAAATAAAATATAAAAAATAAAAAATAAATAAAAATAAAAAAATAAAAATAAATATTAAAAAAAAAAAAAAAAAAATTATAAATATTTTTTTGAGAAAAAAAATAAATATTAAAAATAAAAAAATAAAAATAAATATCAAAAAAAAAAATAAAAAATTATAAATATTTTTTTGAGAAAAAAAATGATAAAAAATATAAAATTAAAAAATATTTTTTTAAAAAAAAAAGAAAATAATTGTTTACAATCATCCCTTTTCTTTCAGATCTTAAATACTTGATTGCCTTATCCACTTCNCTTAAAAGTATTATCCTTTATAAAATTTATTTATATTAAAGTTATTGATTGATGAATTCACATTTGCAGCTATTTGTAAGAAATTATAATTTATCCATTTGTATTTTTATACATTCATTGCATCCAAAGCTGTATTAGATCCTAATTTCAAGTAAGCTCTCTTTTCTTTTTTTTTTTTCTTTTTCATTCCCAAAGAGGGGGTTGTGTATCTGTTGAAATGAATGCTTCAATCTATCATCAAGCTAAAGTGGGTGATCGAATATACATCCATATACAATTCAATAGATTAAAAGGTAAATCTTTCAAATAAATTAAATAATTCAAAAAAAAAATGAATTTTTATATCTAGATCAAATAAAGTTACTAATAATCGAAATAAAGAATAAAGAGAATGATATATTGATCAGTGGAAGACATTCTATCTATAAAACAAAATATGAAAGTAAATATCTTCAGAATATCCTTTCCAATGTTAAAAATGAGTTCACCCATTCAAAATTATAACAAATATCAACTTTATCCATCCTATATTTGACCTTCAACGATGAATCTTTGAAACAAAAAATAAAAAGAAAATAAATATAAAAATTATAAAAAAAAAAAATCACTTTTATATTATCTTTATCTTTTCTTATTTATAAAAAATTTTTTCAAATGAAGAAGAAATCAACCTAGCTTGATCAGGATGATAGCTAAAAAATACAAACTAGTCTGATTATAAAAATTTTTTATAAATAAGAAAAGAAAAAAATTTAAGAAAAATTGAGAAACAAAAACAAACATTTCTTCTATACTTTGTTCAATTAAATAATTTTTGTTCAATCCTATAAATATTCTATTATATGGTTGAAATCATTTTAAATAATTCTAAATATAAAATAAATAAAAGACTTTTATTCATCAGAATCTTCTTTTTCATATCTATTTAATTCGTCTCTAAGTTTCCCAATGATACGTTTCTTATCATTAGAATCTAAACTCCTTCTTTCAATTTGTTCTTTCATTTTTAAAACCATTACCTTTGGAATACGGTCCAAAATTTCATCATTTTTGTCTGATGTTTGTTGGTCTGTGTGATTTTAAAAAAATACAAAAAAAAATTAGATTTCGAAGAAAAAAAAAAGATAAATTTTTAAAAAAAACTTTTTTAATTTAAAAAAAAAACTAAAAAAAATTTCTTTTTTTTTTTATTTTGTACTTTGTTATTTTTCTTAAATAATAAAAAATTTTAGTTTTAGTTTTTAACCCTTTTTCTTATTTTTCTTTTCTTCAGAAGAAGGATCGCTGTCATCAGAATCGACAGACTTCTTAGAGGAAGATTTTTTTTTAGGTCTTCCACGCTTATTAGAGGAAGATTTCTTTTTAGGTTTCTCCTCACTCTCACTCTTATCATCCTCACTTTTTTCTTCATCATCTTCCTCTTCACTCTTTTGTTTTTTAGGTCTGCCACGTTTCTTAGAAGGAGAACTCTTAGTTTCTTCAGTGACTCTCTTTTTTGGCGGCAATTTTTTGTTTTTGTCTTCGACTTTTTCTTTACTTTCTTCTTCGCTTTCTTCTTCGCTCACGTCTTTCTTGTCATCTTCGCTTTCTTCTTCGCTTTCCTCCTTCTTGGATTTGCGTGGACGTCCTCTTTTGCCTGATCCCTTCTTTGGGGATGAGGTGGATTTTTTTTTTGGGGAGGATGATTTGTCTTTGTCATCTTTTTTTGGTCTTCCTGTCATTTTTTTTAAAAAAAAAAAAATATTTAGTTAAGAATGATAAAATCTTTTATAAAAAAATATTTTAAATATTAAACCAAAAAAAAATTAAAATTGATGAAAAATTAAAAATTATTAAAAAAATATAAACAGTTAAAATATTTTTACCTCTTCCTCTTCCGGAAGGAGTTTTCTTGACAACTTCTTCACCTTCCTTCTTAGGATGAATGGGGGGTCTTCCTCTAGGTCTAACAACCTTAGGCTTTCCATCATCCTCCTTCTTAGGATGAATGCGAGGTCTTCCTCTGGGTCTGTCAGACTTTGTCTTCTCGACTTCTCCCTCCTTCTTCTCCTTTTTAGGTCTCCCACGTCCTCTCTTTGGTTTGTCATCTTCTTTCTCGTCTTTGTCCTCTTTGTCTCCTTTGTCTTCTTTACTATTATCTTTATCTTCTTTTCCGTCTTCGCTTTCTATTTTTCTCTCCTTTTTCGATGATTTTTTCACTTCTTTTTTTTCCTAATCATTTTTTTTTTAGAAAATTTTTTTTAGAGAATTATAACAAATCAAACAAAAATTAATTAAAGAAACAAAAAAAAACTCTAATTGGAATAATTAAAACATTCTGAGGAATATTTTATTAAATTATTTGTAAATTTTTGATGTGATTTTAAATTGATGAATTTATTTATTTCAAATAGAATAGATTTTAAAATTAAATTTTAAATTTTTTTTTTTTGAAACTTTATTTAATTTATATATTTAAAAATATATATTTATTAAATCAAAAAAAAAAAAGTGAATTAAAAAAAAAATCATCTGATAAATAGGATAATCAGAATAAATCTAAATAAAAATAAATGATAATATAAATATGTTCAAAAATAAATTATATTAATTTAATATTTTTATTTTTATTTTTTTATTATTTTTCAACGCAGCGATATAAAATAAATTAATATAATTGGCAAAATGAAATTCATAAATAAATAAGAAAAATATAGGATAAATAGAATATCTCTCAAAGAAAAATATGGGCAACATAAATATGATGAATTGAGTTTTTATAACGAATATAATTAATTATACCAAAAATAAAAAAAAAAAAAAAAAAAATTAATATGAGTGAACCTCATCATCTGTCTTGATCTTTTTAGGTCTTCCTCGTTTTCCTTTTGGAGAATCTTTTTTCTTTTCATCATCTTTAGTAGGAGTTTTTTTGGGTCTTCCTCTCTTTTTTCTGGTAGGCGTATCCTCTTCTTCCTCACTCTTTTCTTTGATGATAATCTCCTCAACGCTCTTTTCCTCCTCGCTCTTAGATTTTTTGTCTTTTTCTTTCTCTTTTTCCTTTTCCTTTTCCTTTTCCTTTTGAGAATTCTTTTTTTCCAAATTGACTAGTTCTTCTTCTTTATTTTCTTTTTCTTTTTTTCAATTAAATTTTTTTTTTCAATAAATTGATTTTGGATTTGTTTCTTTTTTAAAAATTATTTTTTTACCACTCATTTTTTTTTATTTATTTTTTTTATTTTCAGTTGATCTTTAAATTATTTTTTTTTTAAATTTAAAAGTAAAATCAGAAAGAGGAAGTCTATCATTGTTTTCAATTTTTGAAACTCCTTTTATTATATTTTAAAGGTTTGAGTAAATTTGAATTTTAATTATTTAAATATTTAAAAATTGATATTTATTTAATTTTATTTGTAATATAAAAGGTTTAAAAAACAAAGATGATCCAAAAAGTTTTTCAAATAAAAGAATTTTTTGAATTATCTTTAATGTAAAAATGGTTTTTCTTTTTTAAATTAGAGAGTCAATTCGAGACCAACACGAACAGCGTTTCTCTTGATGTTCTCCTCCTTAGAGATGACATAAGCATAAGCAAAGCTAAACTTAGTTCTGGTGTCAATAGCTCTTTCAAGACCAAAAGAAACAGCAGTCTTAGGAAAGACTTGAATTCCAAAAAGATATCTGTTTCCGTCTTGTTTAAAGGAAGCAAAGTTATCCAAGTGGAACTCCTTCTTAACAGTTTCGATGGAGAAGTTGGAAGAGATGGTGACGTCTCCGCTGTCAACGCTTGCGAAGGATCCAATGGTGGTTGAAGTTTCTTTGTCAACAGATCTTCTTGCATATGCACCTCCTTCAAAGTTACTAAGAAAAAGAATGATTAATTAGTTTATGGATAATTATAAACTTAATTTCATTTGAGAAAATTTTCATTGAAGGATTTGATTTAATTATTTTTGTTGAAGGAATTAATATTATATCGAGATTAAATTAATAAATAGTTTATTATAGGTTATGAAATAAGATTATATGAAGATTTACATTTAACATATTAAAAGTTAATATCTTTTTTGTAAAATTTTTAATATATTTGTTGTATTTATACCTATTCTTGTTTGCAATTACTCCTCTTACATCATATTTTGGGGTCTCACCTTCATTAGGAAGTTTGTAGGTAGCATCAACACCAACATAATAATTACATTCAGTGACTTTATAGAGGACCTCAGCATTGAGGGTCTTGTTGTAGGTCTCGGTGCTTTCCTTTTGGACAGGGAGATTAAAGACTCTTTTAGGGAGAGGGATGGATACTCCAAATACAGAGTTGATGACGTTGTTTGAGTATCTGAATTGCAAGGTTGCTCTTTCTTCTCTTTCTGCAGCTGTCAAATTCAAGTTCAAGGACAATCCCTTTACACTGAGCAAGCTTTCAGTCAATTTTGCAGTCAATTCTACTCCTGGTTTGTTGTTAATTTTATATCCAAGTTCAGTGTTGTTATATTTGGTATAGGTTTCGGTTCCAGTGAATTCTACCTTTCCTCTTTCTCCATTCAAGTGAGTTGCACTCAAAGTATATTTCTGTAACAAAAAAAAAACAATAAATAAAATTAATGATAAAATTGATCAATTTTATATGCTTAAATCTTTATTATTTGGCTTATTTTTCAAATAAACATAAAATATTTTATTCATAATATTGTGATCAAACAAATAATTTGATTCAAAAAAAAAATAATAATTTTCAAAAGATCAAAAATTTTGAATTCACTTTCGATTCATAAATTCAAAAAAATATAATGTAATCTTTATTCAGATGAGATATTTAAAAAATTTAATATATATTTTTATATTTATTATATTTACCCCATTTTCTGGTTTTGCAGTTAATTTAAATGTGTAGCTATCTTCCAAAGAACCTTTTCTGTTGAATACAGGGAGGTTGTTATAAAAAATATCAGATTTAGAAGTAAGATCTTTCCAGGAATAAGACCTTGAGGTAAAAAAAAAGAAAAATAAATCAATTATTAAAAATAATTAAGTTTTCTTTGTTACATGTATATAATTTTGAAAGAAAAAGAAAGTTAAATTTTTTTTTTTTTATATTATTTCATAAAAAATTTAATTTGTGTTGTTTCAACAATTTATTTCAGATAATTAGAGAAGGAGAATCAAGATGATAAGAAGGTTTCTCTTGGAAATTCTTTAAATTGAAATTAAATCAAAATTTCGAAACAAAAAAATTTTAAATAAAAATAAAGATAATTAAAAACATAAATAAGTTATTTACTAATTTGATTTCAAAGAAACAATTTCACTCACTTGAATCTCAAAAAATAAGATTTGATTTCAAGTGGAGAAACAGTGACATTCTTATAAATATGATGCTTGGTCAACTTGACACCCCGCCTCTCAAGATTACTTTGATCATAACTCCAATTTTCTTTGTAACAATGATCAAGCTTTGAGTTGAAAGTAAGAGTTCGCTCCTCAAGAGAATGAAACCTTTTGCCAAATATTGAATCCAAATCCAAAGTAGTAGCAGTCAAAAGATTTTTGTTTTCAGGAGCTTCAATGGAACTTTGTAACTGATGTAACAATCTAAACCCGAAAACATCTTGGTGATTATCATACAATTGCAAAGTCATCAGATGAATGTGGGGAGGAAACTCGTAAAGGGGAAACGTTTTGGTGCCAAAAGTGAGTTTAGATTTCTTGATTTTAGCTACTAAGAGAGGGTAGTTGTGAAACAAAGAAAGTTGTCGATGGGTCAAAGTGTTGATCTTTGAAGGCACAGTTCTATCGAATCTCATGAGATGGTGGATAGTAGCAGATTTAAAATCATTCATAGATTCTCCATTACCTTTTTTTAAAAAAAACAGTTTTAAATTTTATCAAAACTATTCTAAAACCAAAAATAAACAAAAATACCTTCTCTTTGTACAGAATTTCTGTGAATCAAAATTTCCAAAGAGTCTTCATTAACGGTTACAGCTTCTGGAGTGTCAGTGATGATAGACATCTGGTTTCTCTTGTCACTTATAATACAACCATAGACCATAGGAGCAAACTTGGCCCAAAGTCCCCTCGTCTCATTGGTGTAATGTCTCTCTATAAATTGAAGAGCATTGTCATCGGTCCAAAACTTGTTTTCATTTTGGATTTCCTTGACTCTATATCTTACAACCAAATTTTTATTAGCATCCATCTTCCCAGTAACAGTCTCAATATGCAAAAAATCTTCGTCACCAAACAACTTGTACGTTACAAACATTTCGTTGCTTATTTTTCTGGTTATGGATTGAACAGCAAAGCCATGAACGTTGTAAAAATCAGTGGAAGGTTCGAGTTTGACGGGAAGTTTAAGAAATTTGAAAGAGTAGTGATTATCTAAAGTTTGATCTCCTTCATACACAAAAAATTCGTGAGTGATCGAAAATCTTCTTTTTCTCAGAGAACCTGTCTTGTGGAGAACTTCGCGGAGCTCTCCGGTTTCTTTGTCAAACTTTGCAACGATCTTGTCGTTCTTTAACTCTACGATTTTGCTATGGAGAACTTTGCCATTTGAAGCTTTTGCCTGTTTCTCAAGTGAAGGAGGAAAATGAAGAATAGAAAAATGTTTAGTAACAGAATCTAAGTTTTTTTTTTAAAAAAAAATAAAAATTAAATTCATGAACGTTGTTTGAACAACAAAAAAATTTTTTACGTGTAAAACGATACTTTTTGATTTCGAAAGGCTTTAAATTTATGATGGCAGTGATTTTATACAATTCAGAAACAGAAATAGCCCCATTTTTCCAGTTAATGACAGTGTCGATTTGTTGCCTCGACAAAATCTTGCCTTTCTGATTGGAAAGTCTAATTTTGGGATCCTCAGAAAGAAAACAAAGATAGGTGGTACGATTCCAACCCAAATTATTAAATACAATGATATCGCTCTTCATATCTGCAAAAATAGTACAAGAAGAAGAATCTCCCAACTCTGTGATTTTGACATTTGATTTATTGGCGAGACTATTCAAAGAATGTTGGACCAAATGTTCAATATTGATAGTTGATTTGGCTAACATTTCTTCGTAATCCACCAATACAGTCTCTCTGGATGTCCCTGTGATTGCATCGTGATGGGTTTTGATTGCATTGGTTCTTCTTGAAGACTCTAAAAGTTCGTAGAGGTGATCCTTTCCTTTTACTTGAGATTTAATATTTGCAAAGGCGAACAAAAACTCACTGTGCCTCAACATATTGTCGTGCACCCTGCAAGCTTTCTTGAAATTGGGTCTAGAGGTGAAATAGCCGGTCCACCAATTAATGACACCAGCTTGATAAGGTAAAAAGTCATGGCCAGGCTCAAATCTAGGAACGATAACCTTCTCTTCTCTGATAGCATTTATATATTGTGAAGGAGTGGAATATTTGATAAAAAATCTTCCTTTACTGTTTTCGTTCATCAAAGCCATTGTCTTATCCAACAAATCAAACGTTTTGACAGAATCTGAAAAATGGAAATCATGTCCATATATTATCATGATGTGTTTTTGTGAGTTGTAGTTGGTTCTTCTTTTCAGAATCACTTCTACGAAATCTTTCGCCGCATTTTCCACGTTGCTCATTCCTTCTCTGAAAAGGATGTTGTCTGGGAGAATGTAGCCCCAAGGTAATGTATGAATAAACAATTCAGAAGAACTCTTAAGATCTAAAAAAAAAATTGTTTATTTTATTTTATTCATTTTAAATTTTAAATTTTATTTTAAGTTGAAATAATTTTGTTTAATTTTTTTTTTTAAAAAACAAAAATTACCCTCTGATGATCTCCAAACAAATTCAATGTTTCTTTCAGGTATTCTTTTGTAATACTCCTCTTTCCCAATCCTCCAAAAAACATTGGAGTCAAAACACATCTGAGAGAACATGGTATTGACGCCCATGGAAATTCCAAACGGATCTATTTGCCAGCCTGTCTTTGGAGTAACACTTTGACCCAAAATCTCTTGCAAAAATTTGTGTCCTTCTGTCATCTGGTTTATAAACTCGTGATAATTGGTTGTTGCCTCATCAGAAGATACCCATCCTAAGAATAATTATTTTTAGGATTTTTATTGTTTCTTGTTCAAGTTTTTTCGTTTTCATAGTTTTTATATTTTTTAATTCATATTAAATTAATTCTTATTCAAATTGATAATCTATTCAATATAAATTTTCCTATTCAATATAAATTTTTATTATCATTTGGTGATTCTTTTTCTCCAACACTTACTTGATTTAAAAATTTAATATTCTTTTTTATTTTACCTCCCATTAAAATCTCGATCTGCCCTCTTCTATGGAACTTTCTGAATTTGTCTCTTTTCTCCATATCTGCATCCCTCCACCATCTCTCCAAATAAACAATCTCCACCCAGCCGAATCTCCTGGCCTTGTTGATATCGAGGGCGATCATGAGAGAATCGAGAATCTTTTTGACCTTATCTTGGTAGTAAGATTCGAATGTCATCAACCATCCTGGATCCAAATGTGTATGTGGAACTAAATGTACGATTGTTTGTTCTTTTGTGTTGGACATATCGTAATATTCATCCGATAAATCCGCCTGTTCCACCACATTCAATTGTGCAAAGCTTTTCTTCTTGCTTTTGTCTTTACTATTGTCATTATCCGCTTGAGAATCGTTATTAATCAATAAATTTTCTAATTTCTGCACTTTTTGTTGCAGAATGATCTGTTTTTCTCCATTCATTTTTGATTCTTGATTCAATTTTTCTTCTATTGCTTCTTTTTCTGTATTTGATTGTTTTAATCTTTCAGATATTTTGCTATTTTCTTCTTTTATGGCTTTCAATTCATTGCTTATTCTCAGAATATCATTCTCCAAAATTACTTTTTGTTGCCCAATCTTATCTTGAGAATATAACCACTCTGTAAAAATGAAATTGATTCCAATAAAAAGAAATGGAATCAAATATAGTATTCTCATTACTTTTATTCAAAGGATATCCTTCAAATCAATTTTTTTTTTAAATTTGAAAGTAAATATATTTTTGAAGAAACATTGATTTGTTTAATTCCTCTTGGATTTGATCAAATTTTGAACACGTGGGAAATAAATATTTCTTGAATTATTAAAGATTTGAAAGAGAATTTTGTTATAAAGTATTTAATAAAATTTCGTTTGGATTGAGGATTTTTAGTGAGCAATTTCAACACCAAATGAATAGCTGGAGCTGTTTTCGTTAGTTTTGTTGATCAAAAATGCATAACCAAAGGAAAGTTTGGTAGTTTTAGAAATATTTTGTTCATATCCCAAAGATACAGTTGTGTTAGGAACAACAGTTACTTTAGAGGACAATTTGGAATCAGAATCTCTTTGTAATCCAACTGCGAGTTCAAAATCAAATCCCTTTCCAGCTTCAGTATTTTTAGAAGGAGTATAAGTAACTTTAGCACCTCCAGAAACATCATCAACTTGAGTGAATACCCATGATCCAAAAGTATTAGAGTGTACATATTTATCTTCTTTCAATTCTTTTTTATGATCCAAGAAGACTCCAGCATTGGTGGTATTGTTGTTGAGACCGAGAGATACCTTGGAGTTGTATACCAATTCTTGCCCTTCACGAGGAAGTTGAGCATTTACTTGTCCTCCCAAATAGTAGTCCTTTCCTTCCAAAGGTCTGGATACAAAATCAAAATCTACTTTAACTCTTTGTTGCTTGAGAACATCATTTTCATCATTAATGAAAGAATACAATTTGCGAGAGAGAGGAACAGATACTCCCAAATTAAGGTTTACAAGTTGATTGGAGAAAGCAAAAGTTCCTCCTACAAATTGTTCACTTGGTGCAACTCCAGTAGTCTTGAGGGTCAATGATGATCCTTTCACTGGGATATGTACATCACTTACTCTGACAGACAATTCAGATGATGGTTTGCTTTTTACTTTATATCCAAGTTCTACTCCATTGAGGTCTTCAAAGTTTAATTTAACTCCAAATTCAGATTCGGTGGTGGTAGAATTAGTGTTTGTTACACTTGAATCCAATCTCTATATTAAATTTTTTTATATTTTAACAGAAATTAATTATAATAAAACAACAAAAATTTTATTTTTATTTTTGTATATTTTTATAATCTTTGAATATTCTTCTTACAAGTCCCTTTTGTGCTTTAGATGAAAATTTGAATTTGATGCTATCTTGCAATTTTCCATTCTTTGAGGTAGGAAAGTTGTTGGAAGATAAGTCGTTATATCTTTTGGAGAAATCGTTAAATCCAAATGGAGTTGACATTTACTGTTTTATATGGTTCAAAAATAAAAAAAATTTGTAAGAAAAAAATATAAAAAAATATAAAAAAATATTATATTTTATGATTTTCAAATTTGTTCAATACAATTCTTGAATTAATGTAAACTGTTTAATTGATTTAAAATTTTTTTTTACCTTTATTTATTTGAATGAAAAGGAAGAGATTTTTTTTTTTTTTTTATATTTTATATTTTTATTATGTTTTTTATTTTAATGAATTTTGTGATCATATAATTTTTTTTTTAAAAAAATAAAGGTGATAAATCAATTATTATTAACAAGTCAAGCATACATAATTTTCTTGCAAATTAAAAATTTATATAATTTTATTTTCAAACAAAATAAAAAGAGAAATTTGATTTTAATTTTCAAAATATCAAATCCAAAACAATTCAATTCAAAGATTTAAGGGATTTCCCTCTCAAAATCTTTATCAAACAAAAAAATAATTTTAAATTTTTTTTTTGTTAGATAAAAACAATTTATAAAAATATTTAAAAAAAAAAGAGGTTTTTGTAAAACAAAATCATTCAAAAAGGGGAGTTAACAAAAATAAAGGGGAACAAATAGAAATAAAAGGAAAAAAATCAAAATTGTTTTTTTTTTTGTAAAAGAGGAATTTATCGAATACACAAAAAAAAATACACAAAATATAAATTATTTGAAGAATGGAAAATGTATTGGAAGATAAACCAACAGTATTGGGATGTTATGTACAAGATTATATTTTTTTTTTTTAAAAAAAAAGGATCTTAACAAAAATATCAAATTTTTTTTTCTTTCTATTCTAGAGATTTGGAGATAAAATAGGTGTTGGAGCTTTTGGTACGGTATATAAGGCATTGGATACTGAATCAGGAGATTTTGTAGCAATAAAAAGGATAAATGTAGAAAAGATTTCAAAAACACAATTAAGACAACTATTGGTATGTTTAATGATAAAATAACAATTCAAATATTTTAAATATAAAAAATATAATTCTCCATATAACCAATTATTTTATAATTTTTTTAATAATCCAAATATTTATCCAATTTGAAACCAATATAGACTGAAGGAACATTAATGGAATCACTATCTTATAGACATATAGTATCATTTTATGGAGCCCAAGAAACAGAGAAACATATCAATTTAATATTAGAGTATGAAAATCTTTTTCCAATTGAAAATTGAAATGAAGAATCCTAATCATAATATTTCCGACTTTTAAACTAACAAAAATTTATTCTCACTTTTATCTCCTTTAATTTAATATTACAAATAACATTATAACTATTTCATAAAAACAAATAAGATACTTTTTCAGGATAATAACTGACATATTCAATTTATACAACATATATTCAACATTTCTTACCAAATTTACTAATCATATCATTAGATATGTAGATTCTGGTTCTTTGGCCTCTATCATTTCAAAATATGGAGTATTATCAGAAACATTGGCAGGAATATATACAGAACAAGTTTTATTAGGTCTTGAATATCTTCATGAAAATAAAGTTGTGCATAGAGATTTGAAGGGTAACAATATTTTGATAACTATGGATGGCACTGTGAAACTTGCTGATTTCGGTATAGCCATGTTATACCAAAGCAAAGAAGCAACTGCAAAAGATTTAGGAGAAAATGTAGATATTGGGTCACCTTATTGGAGTAAGATTTCAAACAAATTTGTTATATAAACAATACAATTTATAATTTCTATTAACCTAATATCATATACCTTATATCTTTCATGGTTAATCTTTTATCTTAAATATTACAGTGGCACCAGAGGTTATTCAATTGATAGATGCATCTCCAACATCTGATATATGGTATAATATAAAAATGAATTTCATTTAATCATTCTTTATTCTTTTTTTTTTTTGACGAAACAGGAGTTTAGGATGTACTGTTATTGAGATGATAATGGGAAAACCTCCATATTTTGATTTAAATAAAATGAGTGTATGTATGAAAATGGTCCAGGACGATCACCCACCTCTCCCTGAAAATATCTCTGAAGATCTCATAAAGTTTCTCATGAAATGCTTTGTGAAAGATCCCAAAAACAGAGCAACTGCAAAAGAATTATTGAATGATCCTTGGATAAAAAGAGCATCACAAGATAAAGTAAAAATGATTTTTTTTTAATAATTGATTCCTTTTCATCTCTTTTTTTTTTTAAAAATCCTTTTAAGGAATCTAAAAAAGATAAAATGAAAAAATCAAATAGTATAACTGCGCTTCCTAGGTACAGAGTGGACAAGTTTGGAGAAATGTCAATAAAGTCTAACGAAAAATCCATAGAGAAAATAAACAATGATCTTCGATCTGAGAGCAAAGAGTCTCCTTCAGTGGTAGGAGGTGGATATTCTCTCAAACAAAAGAAAAAGAAAAAACCAAAGAAAAGACCGATACAAACCAAAGAAGAATCTAACATGGAAGATGAAAAAAAAAACGACAGTGATGCTAACGAAGAAAAGAACGGGATGCATTGTGTTGAAGAATCTAGTAACATGGAATCCAAAGAAGACACCACCTCTCCTAAGCTGGAAACTAAAAAAAATATCCTCCAGAACCCTTCCTTGAAACATCTCAATCACATGAAGAGCAATTCTCTCGATATTCCTCTCAGCGGAAAAAAGATGGTCAAAATCAGCGATGAACAAAGTGATGATTCGGATATGTCCGAAAGCCGCATAGAAAAACTCAAAATGATGAACAATTCTTCTCCCACCAACTCACAAAAGGACAACGAGATTTCCAACAACGATCTCAGCAACTCTCAACGTGTCAATGTGAGCCGTGTCAAGGACCACATCGATCTCCCTAGGGCCATCTCCTTGTCCCACGTCGAAAAACACTTTGGCTTCAACACCCGTGACGTCGGCCGCTTGATGAACAACCAAGAAAAAAAGAAAAACGATCACAAGAACACCTTGCCTCACAAAAACAAGAAGCCAAAGTCTTTCGTCAAGAATTGTCAAAGTTGTGACACTTCTTTTGGTGTAAGCAATTGGAGATATCAGTGTCGGGGTTGCGAGGGCACTTTTTGTAAAAAATGTTTAACTAAGAAAATGGCTGTTCCTAAAATCAGCACTTCTCGTCCTGTGCGCGTTTGTCTCTCTTGTTTTAATAATCTCATGTTGTCTTGATAAAAAAAAAAAAGATTTGTTTTTTCCCTCCCCTCTTTTTTTTTTTTAAAAAAAAACCATTTTTATTGTAAAAAATAATAATTTTCTTCTTTTATCGTTTTTTTTTTTGTTTGGAAATTATACTAGGGGAAAAAAAAGTATACTTTTAATTAAAACTTTTTAATAAATAAAAATAAAACCATCTTGATTTTTTTTAATTTTTTATTTAATTTTTATTTTATTTTTAAAATTAAAAAAAAAAAAAAAATGAATTTTGGTTTGATAAAAAGATATAAAAGGGAAATAATGGAATTATATAAATGTTCTTTCGGTAAATATAATCAAATATACATGTATCGCCTTCATTAATTAAATTTCTCTTGTAAGATGATTTAAAGGATGAAGAATTCTTATTGGCCACCATTCAAAATATAAAAGATTTGGAGATATATGTGAACAATGAAAAAGATATGATGATGAAAAATAAATTTGGAAATTCACCATTGCATTATTGCTTTGCCTTCAACACAAATCTGGAGGTTGTAAAGTTTCTAGTAAATAAAATGAGGTGCAATTTAGGATTGAAAAATGAAAAATTACAAAGACCCATACATTTTGCTTGTATGAAACAAAAGAATTTGGAAATCATCAAATTTTTGTTTGAAGAAGATACGTTTAATGATCAAGCAAGTGTGGTCATGATTGCCTGTAAACATAATGATAATTTGGAGATTATAAAATATTTGGTGGAAGTTTACAAGAAAATGGGAGTTGGGATAGTAGATGAACTTCTGTATTCTGTCTGCGAGAATAACAACAATCTTGAAATAGTAAAATATTTTGTAGATGATTTGAAGTCAAACTATACATTAGATTCCAGATATTATTATACAAAAGATTTACTGCAACTTGCTTTAGAAAACACTTCGAAAAATAGTTTGTCTATTGTAAAGTATTTAGTTGAGGAATTGAACTTTGACGTAGATAAACTGTATCTTCATTATCCCCTTTTGAATTGTGCGCTTAATGATTATTTAAATTTTGAAAAAACAAAATATATTGTAGAAAGGATGTACGAAGTGAACAAAAATTACTTTAGTCACTTTGTTTTTTCAAAATTTCTTAATTCAATTGATAGAAAAAGTAACATAGATGCCATAAAGTCAATATTGATCCTTTTCATTTGCCATGGAGTTAATTTATACAATGAAAATAATCATGGACACACGCCTTTTAAGACTTTAGCAAATTTAAATCATTTTGATGATATCTTGGAAAATTATGATATGAAAACTTTTTGGAAACCTTCTTATCACTCATCTTTACCTACTAGTTTTCAATTCAAAATCTTCACTTTTGTTCTTTCTTTGAAGATTTTTCTTCCTAGAAACTCTTTGTCAAAGTTTATCCTCTTTGAAATCATCAAGATGTCTATTTCTTTTTCTCTACTGTACCCCAAGGGAAACAAAAGAACAAAATGGACCCAAAAAGTTTTGAAAGTGAAAAACAAGCAGATTCAAGAAATAAATAGAGAAAATGATGAGACAGTCTTAATTTTAAAACAAAGGATTTTTGAACTGGAAAAAGAAAATTTAAATTTGAGAAAACAAAATAATGAGAGAAATAAAGAAAATTAATTATGTTTAATCAGAGTATTTGTTTTTTAAAAGATTATCAATTTGTTTTTTCTTTTTCGACAAAAAATTTGAATAATGTAGAAAACAGGGTCTGTTTTTAAAAAGTGCTTATGTTTATCAAATTTAATTTTCTTTTAAAATTTCATTTTTAAAATCATTTATATTTGATCTTCTTTTTTAGTTTCTTTGTGAATAAACATTTGAATGATGATGTAAGTGAGAGGTTTGGGAAAAATGGTTTTGTTAGATTTTGAAAAAAGTTTCGTGTAAGTGACAAACACCACTATACTCTTTTGAAGGACAGGAGGTAAGAATTTATGTAATGTTGTATCCCATAGAGTTTTATTTTCGTATTTCGAAATAATTTGTGAATATTTTTTGGTGACTTCGTTTATTTGTTTGAAAATATTGAAAGGAATATCTCGAAACAAGAAAATGATTAAAAGATGTTCCTGATTTATTTCCTCATACTCTAAATGATTTTGAAACAAATCTTGCAAATGTACCGTATGGAAGAGATTCGGGTCTGTTTTTTCGAGAATAAAATGAACAGCTTCTATATCAATGAACTTTCTTTTTAGTAGAGTTCTTATTGGGAGAAAAGAAGAGATGACACCTGGTACTAATTCAACCAAATATTTGAAAATTTCCATCGACAAAGTTTTATTCTTTGAATACTGATTTATAGGATGATTTGTTGTATTTATCTCAGATTTGTTCTCAATCAGATATTTCATTATATCAAGGGATACCATTTCATTTGAACAAATTAAATAGAGGGGATCTTTATTTTTTTCTGATTTATTGTTTATATCCGCTCCATTATCGACCATCAATTTCATCAATTCGAGCGAAAGAGAATTTTTGTGGCAGAGATAATGGAAAGGAGAATTACCTGAAATATCTTTTATATTCAGATTTGTTTTGGATAAAATCATTTCCTTTATCTTTTCGGGATTCATAAATAGATCCCTATTTCTATCAGAATTCGATAAATAAAATAATTTTTCAGTATTTCTCTTCTTTGTGATTATAATTCTTCTTTCATTCATTTTTTTTTTCATTTTTAAAAAATTTCTTTTTTGATTTCTTTTTTGAAATGTTAATTAGAAAAATTATTCTTTAACTTTGCTTCCTTTGCTCTTCACTTCACATTTTCTTTTCAGGTTTTGTTTTTTTAAAAATTCAAAATTTCATCTTTCTTCAAAAAAAAAAATTTCAAAGAATAATATTATTTTGACAAATATTCCTTGAATTTATAATCCAAAGTGAATGTTGGCCAAAATAATTTTAAAATTTGCAAAGAAATAAATAAAAAATTGGTTTGCTTTATTTGCTTTGTTTTTTTTGAATCTCCGTTGAAAATCAATAAAATAGGATTTGGGTTAAATAATGAGGAAAACAAGGACCAAAAGGACATTGAAATCAAATGAACAAAAAGATGAAAATAAAAAGGTATGTTTATCGCCCAGCAAATCGAATCAGGTGCAAAGGATAGTGATAGAAAAGAAAGATGGAAACAATTTCACATCGATTCAAAAGCAAATATGGAGATTGATAATGAGCAAGATGAAATACTCTGAATTGAAGCAGATAGCATTGGTTTGTAAGACATTCTTCTTCATCTTGAAGGAAGATGATATCTTGTGGATGATCTTCGCGAGTTACAAAGAAAACAAGGCAAATGTAAAGATGATAGACAATAAAAAACTACCCGACAGATATCAGAGTTGGAAACAGTATTATTTCGAGAAATTCAAGCAGCATTGGAACAAAAATCACTTGGGATCGTACATGAATGTGAAAAACAGATTCGAATCAAGGACTATCATCACCAAGAACTCCAACTCCATCTTCTGGAAGTGTTGTTTAACGAATGAACCATTGAAGGAAGGTTACCTCTATTCTTTCGAAGCGTTATTAATTAACGGGATTGTTGTACTAGGTGTAGCAAAGAGCGAAACTGGTAAAAATAAAATGAAGAAGAAATTATTAGTTGAAAAAAAATAAAAAGTTATCATTTAAGTTAAAATTTAATTTTGATGAAAGAAAAGTAATAAAGAATTTTAAATTTGATTTTTTTTTTATTTTTTTATTTATTAAAGATGTACGATACAAAAAATTTGGAACAGACAAGTACAGATGGGGATACAGAATCGGAAAAGACTCATTCGTGATGAAATACCACGGCAACGGAGGAATCATATACAAGAACAGGCCCCTAGAAGCGGGAGGGAAACTGTTCATCTACATTCACAAAGAAAGCTACAGCGATGTAAAGGAGGGGTATGCAAAGGCAAGTTTCTTCGTGCAGAACAAAGATGAGATCGAAATGACTTTCCAGTTCACTTTTGACATCAAAGTTTCTATTGGGGAGATGCTTTATGGGTTTTTGTCTTCTAATGAGAGGGATGTCGTTTTCAAGTTTTGTAAGGCTTTGGAGAATGGGAAGGATTTTCTGCCTGAAAACTTTGGGAGTATTTAACAAAAAAAAAAATATTTTTTTTTTATTTATTTTCAAATTTAATTGTAAATAAACTCTTAATTTTATTTTTATTTTAAATTGCCAATTTTTCTTTTATTTGATCTATCCTTTTTTACTTTTTGTTAGTTTTTAAAATGAGAAATTTAAAAATTTTTTTGAAATAAATAAATTTTTATTTACTAAAATCATCAAAAGAAAAGGACTCTTTTTGCTTTTGTAATTTTTCACTGCACAACATTTCTTTGATTGAACTAAAACCAACGAATTCTTCAAAAAGTCCTATTTCTTTCAAGAAGACCAAGCAAGAATCAAAATCAAGGGAATGATCCACATTATCAATTCCTCCAACTTTTAAAAAAAAAAGTAAAAATTAAAATAAAAATTAAAATAAAAAATAAAAAAATAAAAAATAAAAAATAAAAAATAAAAAAAATAAAAAATAATAAAAATATAAAATTAAAAAATTAAAAAATAATAAAAATATAAAATTAAAAAATTAAAAAATAAAAATAAAAATGAAATATTTTACCGAGTTTATTGTTACGTGAGAGAGTATCAATCTCCAAAATAGAATCATTGGAAAATATTATTTTGTGAATCTTTTCATCTTTCACAAGAAAAGAGTTTTCAACGCCAAAATTGCATAAGTAAATACCATTTTCGTTGATGTGATGCAAAGTTTCGAGTAAATGGTAAAGAACAAAAAATTTCTTTGGTAGGGTGTCCAATTTCGGTAAAATAGATTTAATGGGAACCGGGTCACTTAAGTTTCTAAAAATAATTTTTTTTTATTTTTTTTTATTTTTTTTTTTATTTTTTGATTTTATTTTTTATTTAATTTTCTTGTTATTTTTGTTTTTACTCATATAAAAGTGCACACGAATTTTTTTGGTGGAAAATGTCTATTTCAAAGTGAACAAGAGGTACAATATTTCGGAATTTAACTGAGTATTCATGCCTTTTCTTTTTATTCAAAAATTAAATTAAAAATTAAAAAAAAAAAAAAAATTAAAATAAATAAAAAATAAAATAAAAATTAATTAATATTAAAAATTAAAATTGAGAATTAAAACATAATTAAAATTTACTTGTAAAACATTTTTAAAATTGGAAATATGTCTATTAGATTTTTCAATGTTCAAAGTGTATTTCTTCCCATTTGAACAGACCACCCAAGATGAAGTGTATTGGTTATCACCAAGATGAGAAGAGACTTGCATTTGTTGGAAATTGTGATGGAGATCAAAGAGAAAAGGAGAGAAATTGAATTGTAAATTTGAAATTTCCCCAAAAATTGTTTTCTTAGTAACCAATTTATCATAAAAATCTACTAACTCTTTGTCGTTTCTCCTTTAAAAATAAATTTTAATAAAATAAATTTTAATAAAATAAATTTTAATCAAATAAAATTTAATCAAATAAAATAAAATTTAATCAAATAAAATAAAATTTATTCAAATAAAATAAAATTTATTCAAATAAAATAAATTTTAATAAAATAAAATAAATTTTAATAAAATAAAATAAAATTTAATAAATAAATTTTAATCAAATAAGTAAATAAAACAAAATTAAATAAAAATTAAAGTAAATAAAATTAAAAAAAAATGTTATAGATAAACCTTTTTTCTAAAAGAGATTTGATCCTTACTATCCAATAATTGATTTTCAAAGACAACAACTTGGGATGCAAAAAGAAGAATCTTGTTTTGATCTTGTTGTTGTACTTCTCAACCAAAAACATTGTTTCCTTCTCGCACTCCAACTTGCCGAAAAAAGTGGAAGCGAAACGCAAAGAATCCTCAAAGCTCTGGGAATTGAAATAAATGGATTTTAAGAGCTCGAATTTGGCCAAAAGACGCAACAACTTTGAATGATAATCATTGTTTGAATTAAAATTAAAAACAAAATTAAATTTGAGATTTTCATTGTTTTTTGAAATGTAATGGTTGAATTTCTCTGAAAGGAGACTCGCTTTTAGGTATAGTGTCTCGTTGTCCTTTTCCCTCTCGTGCTGCTTGTGCTGCTGTTGACTTTCTGTTTTGTGCTGCTGATTATTTTGGTTGTCGAAGAAGTGGTACGTGTTTGATTCAATCAACAGAACAATACTTTTGAAAAGTTTGAAATGGAAGAAATAATTTGTTGTGGATTTCACAGTGGCACTTTCAAACAAATTAACCTGTCATATTTTTGATTTAATTTATTTTTTTTTATTTTTTTATTTTTTTTTTAAAATTTATTTATTTTTTTATTCATTTTTTTATTTTTTTATTTAAAATTTTTTTTATTTTATTTTTTTAATTTTTTATTTTTTAAAATTTATTTATTTTTATTTTATTTTTTTTTCGAAATTTTTTTATTTTTTTCATTTTTTATTTTTTAAATCAGTTTTTTTTTACAGCGTTGATGAGTTGTCTTCTCATGTTCATGTAAGACCCGATTACAGAGGACTTTTTGAAAATTTTCTTGGAATTTTCAAGAGCAAGCTGCCCTTCTATCATTTCCACTATATGAAGTGATTTCAATCGGGGAGAAAAGTCGACAAAATCATTATGGCTGAAGATGAAAAGAGAAGGATTGCACAAATACTCATTCAATGCGGAATTATTCATTTGTATACCTGTCATCTCAAAGATTCTTTAATGGAAAAAATTTATAATTTATTTTATTTTGTTTCTTATGTTTTTTAATTTGTTAATTTTTTATTTTTATTTTTTATCTTTAATTTATTTTATTTTGTTTTTATAATTTACATTTTATTTTATTTTTATCATTTACATTTTATTTTATTATTTACATTTTATTTTATTTATTTATTTTATTTTATTTTTTTTTATTTTGTTATTTTTTTTATTTCATTTTTATTATGTTTTTTTTATTTTGTTTTTATTTTATTCTTTATAAGTTTTATTTTTTTTTTTTTTTTATTTCATTTTTTGTTATTTTATTTTTTGTTATGTTATTTTATATGTTAATATTATTATTTTGTTTTTTTTATTTTTATTTTTTTATTATTACCTTAACATTACAACCCTCCTTATTACGATATCTCTTAAATCAAAATGGTCTTTACATTCATCCTCAGCCAAACAAATCCTTCCAAACTTGGAAAAAAGAGATTTCTTGTAAAACTTTCTTTTAAAAAGAAATTTATCGTCTTGACTTCTGCAGTTAAACTTGTTGCTCCATTTCACAATGAAGCTTTTGAGGACAGATTGGTTGTTGTTTTGTAGAATCAGCTTTCGAAACTTTGATCGTATTTTCCATTTAGAAACTCTGGAAACCATTTCACTCAATAACAAACCCTGTCAAAAAAAAAAGAAAATAAATAAAAATTAAATTAAAAAAATTTAAAAAAATTAAAATAGTTGAAAGTTGAAAAATTATAAAAAATTTAAGTAAAAAAAATTAAATAAATTTTAAATTAAAATTTAAATTAAAAATTTACTAATAAAACTTTGTATTTTTGTTTGTTTTCTTCATTTTGAGCCAAAATATAATTCCTTATCAAACCCAAATGTCTCATATTCAATCCTTTAAAATAATTCATTTTTTATTTTATTTATATTTATAAAAAATATATTTTTATTTATTTTATAATTTTATTTTTTTGAATATTTTTTTGAATATTTTTTTTCACCTTCTCTGTGGATAATTGTTAAACAATTTTTCCATTCATCCAACAAATGTTTACAATCTTTTTCTTTTGGAGATTTGTTGAGTTTTCTGTGGGAGTAGATCTTTTGGAGAATTTCGCAGACTTTGTGCAAGATGCTTATGTTTTCTCCTTCACTCACAAACATCATTTTGTAAACTTCTTTTCTGATTATTTCTTGCTGTTTGGCTATTGAAACAGGCAAAAATCCTTTTTAAAAAATTAAAATTAAAATTAGAAATAAAATAAGAATAAACAAAAAAATAAAAATAAAATGAATAAAAAATAAAAATAAAAATAAAAATAAAATATTAGAAAATAAAAACCTTGTAAAAATAAAACTTTAAAGGTAAAACATTAAAGATAAAATAAAAATAATGAAAAATAAAAGATCAAATTTAAAAAATATAAATATTTTTTTTTTATTTTACCAGTTCCACTATCGCTTAATAATTCTTCAAAAAATATTTTTTTTAAAATTTTTCTTTTATTTAATATTTTTTTTTTTACTTTTATTTGAGTTGAGATAAAACAAATGAACAAGTTCTGCTCTAAGAAAAGAAAAGAAGCATTGTCTTTTATTTACAAAAATGGAATTTTTTGACTTTATATACTCTGGAGGAAAAGTTCTTGCAGTATCAAGCAAATCTAAATTAAAAATATTTAAAAATCTATTAATTTAATTTTTTTCTATTTTTTTTTATTTTTTATTTTTCAATATTTAACTTTGTTAGCGGAAATAATATTTTTACTAACAAAATTTAAAGTGTTGTAATATTTTTAGACATCCTTAATTTTTAATAATTTTTTATTTTCTTTTTTTTTTCTTCATTTTTTTTAATAATTTTTTAAATATTTTTTACAATATTTTTGTCCAATCTTGTGAATCTCTAAATCAATTGGACCACTGATTTTAATATCATTTTTTCTGAAAGATCCTAACCCCAATCTCCTTGCAAATTTGTATCTTTTTTTTAAAGTTTTATAATTTGTTTTATTCAAGATTTATTTTTTAAATTATAATTTTTTATTAATAAAAAAATTTATTTACAACAAAATTTCGATGTCGGGATCCTTATGTGCAATATTTTTTCCGCCATCTCTAGAACCATAAACCAAAGTTTTGTCAGTGTCGATACCCTAACATTTTTTTTTTTTTTTTAATCAGGACTTTATTAAATTAAATTTGAAATTTTTTTTTTTACTTTTATAAAAGACATAGCAGTAAATCTGAATCCTATTTTTAGAAAAATTTTATTTTTTAGTTTTTTTTGTGAGAATTGAAAACATTGAAAGTTTTTTTAAATTTTTTTTTACCACAAATGTCTATCAGAGCTATCAAAGGTAAAAACAATCTTTTTCCATTGTGTTCAATTTCGTTGGAAATGCTGCTCCAGGCAATATTCCCTTTCAACTCTGCCCCTGCTCCCTTGAATGCAAGATCATCATTCTTTTGTTCATCTCCATACATCCACACATCTTTGACGGCGATGAGATCTTGGGCCAATTTGAAAATGATTCCTCCATAAATATATTTTACTCCACCATGCTTTCCTGATGATTGAGAAATATGAATCAAATTTACAATAATACAGTATAAAATTAAAAGATTGAATTAATTAATCTCCTCTTTCAAGTATTACAAGATTTAAAAAGTGAATGGAAGGTGGTATATTTATTTATTGAAATCAGAAATCCATTTTATGAATATATATTTTATAGATACCTCCTATATTTACACTGTTGATTAGATTTTTGGTATTGATAATCAGATTGGCATATAAACAAGATTTATTCTCAAAATCTCTCGCTACATTTCTGAGTGATTCGAGTCTTTCTTCTTTATTCTCAATCAATAGGGCATTTTCGTATAATTGCTGCCAATCAACATTAAATTCATGATCTTTATTATCATTATCTCCGAGGGATGGAGGGCTATTTTTATCAGGGATGGAATCTGTGATATAAGTGCATCCATCACTTTCATCATTGGGTTCAATATCATTAGAGAAATCGTTTTCAATATAGGTGCTGCTATCATTGAAGACATGTCTTTCACTCATTTTTTTATTTTTTTATTTTTTATTTTTATTTTTTTAATATTGACAAATAAATAGAACATATTTTTAACATGTAGAAACAAGTCATTTCTTCTTGTAATTATCTATTTCTTCAACCAAATCATAGAACTGTTTTTTGTTGGCAATATCTCTAGGAGTGTTGTTGTGATGATCCAAAATATCCAAGTCAGCATCATACTCGAGAAGAACCTTGAGAAATTTTAAATTACCCAAATCACAAACATAATGAAGACAAGTCTTCTTATTCACATAGTTTTGAAGATTAGGATCAAAATTTTTATCAAGCAAAAAAGAAAAAATCTTCAGATTGTTTTCATTTGGAATCAAACACAATAGAGATAAAGGAGTATTCCCAAACTTGTCTACACAATAATTGACATCAGATCCATTCTCTATGAATAACTGGATTATTTTAGGAGTTATCTTGGGATTGAGAATGGCTGAGTAGAATGGAGTTTGTTTGTTTTCTCCTTTCTAGTAATTTAAAAACAAAAAAGTTAAATTAAAAATATAACAAATTTAAAATTACAATGTTTGCATCCGCTTTTTTCATGAAAAAATATTCAATCAAGTTATCACTCAATAAATTAGATTCACAAATTATTTTGAAAGGTGTATTTCCTTCGAAATCTAAAGAATTAGGATCTGCTTTGTTTTCCAAAAATTTTATAAGTACGTCTTCATCTATATTTTCATTCAAACAAGCATAATGGAAAATAGATTTGAAAGAGTTAAATCGAAGGTTAGGATTAGCACCATGTTCTAATAGAAGGGACAAGTTTATTTTTGAAATGTTTTTTTTCCTGCATAACAAATATAGTGGATTGGAAGAGTCATTGGGAACGTTTGGATCAACATTTAACTCTAAAAGAAACTTTGTTATTTCGGAATCAACTTTCTTTGATTTGAAATGATAATAAAGCGAAGATTTGTTGAGTTTGGTGATTAATAAAGGGTTAGCACCGTGTTCTATCATCATTGTTATAACACTCATTCCTTTTAAAAAAAAAAAAATTAAAAATTTTTTAAATTGTTTTTATTTACAAAAAGGGATGTACCTTTGCTTGTTTTAAGAGCTAAATGAAGAGGAGATTCAAGTAAACATGTATCCAACATATTAACATTTGCTTTTGAATTTAAAAACAATTCTATAAAATTTTTGCAATCACTTTCTTTTTTGGAAATTAAATGCAAGGGAGAGTAAAATGTAGATTCATCTATCAAATTTAAATCCGCTTTGTTTTCTATCAAAATTTGCAATATATCGTAATTTGTATTTTCTTTCAAAGATTCTATCACCAAACAAGTACTCCCTTTATGATTTTTCAAATTAGGATCACATTTAAGATGAAGAAGAGTTTTTATCATGTCGATGTTTGATGTTTTCTTTTCTACTTCAATGTGTAGGCAAGTTTTGTTTTTGTTGTTTTGGATATTCACATTGATATTGTTTTTTATTAGGAGATCAAACACTTCTCGATCGATCTTTTCCAATTTTAAAATTACATTCAGTGGAGAATCTCCATTTTTATCTTGTTGATTCAAATCACATTTGTTGTCAAGCACTATTTTCAATATCTCTTTATCTATCACTTCATGGGTGAAGATATTCAATAGATATGTTTCATCATTTCCAATCACCTCATTAATATTCGCTTTGGATTTCAATAATCTATCAAATAGATCATAATCTTTGTTTATATAAGACATGTATAGTACTGATCGTTCATTAATCTTTATATTTACTTCACATTTGAATTCAATAAGGAGATAGATCAATTCTTTATCGTTCTTTTCACATGCCATTTGAAATGGTGAAGGCAAATTATTATCTTTATCACAACTGAAATTTGGATTTGCTTTATTTTCCAACAGCAATTTAATGATCTCCTTATCTTTATTCGATTGAATGCAATGATATAAACATGATTCTTCATTAGGAAGCAATTTGTTTGGTTCTGCATTGTTGGAAAGAAGATCTTTCAATATATTTATATCACTTTCTTCCTTTTCAATTTCATTTAACAATTTCTGATTCAAATTGTTTCCCATGTGGATGGGATCTTCTTTTTTTTTATAATCTATTTCAGAATTTTTTTCAAATAAAAAAAATGAAGCTGATTACAAAGTATAAAAACAAATTCCTCCCTTTCAAATCATTATCTAAATCTGCATTCAAGATTCCGTTTTATCATTCATTTGCTAAAGCATGCAATAAAAATTTTATAACGAACATATCCAAAATAAGATCAAATTCGTTGTATAGAAGTAAAATAAGAAATATATCATTCACCAAAAAATAATCTAAATCTTCAATGAATTATTCATAGGTTATTCAAATCAAATGGAAAGGATAAGATGCATAGATATAAATTGTGATTATGATGTGAACAAGGAAATGAAAATTAGTGGATGGATAGAGAATGTGAGGCAAATAAAAGAAAATTTTTTTCTCCGAAAATAAAATTCTAATAAAAAAAAAAAATTCAAAAAAAAATAGAGATTTTGGAGATTTGATATTCATCAGAGTAAGAGATGGAGAAGACAACATTCAACTTGTAATAGAAAAAAACAATTTGAAAGAAGGATTGGAGAATCTCTCGAGTGAAACAGTCATCTCTGCGTCGGGCAAATTGAAAAAGAGACCCGAGAAAGAGGTTAACAAGCAAATGAGGACTGGTGAAGTTGAATTAGAAGTTAAGGAGATAAATATTTTGAATAAGGCTAACAATCTTCCTTTTCTCCTCCAAGGAGTTTTGGCAAGCAATATTTTCTTTCTAAAAATATTTTTAAATTTTTTAATTTTTTTTTTACATTATTAAATAAATATTATTGTTACTTAAAATATTTAAATAAGGAAATATTTTAAAATTTTAAAAAACTTCAATTTTATTTAAAAAAAACTTATTATTAATATTAATACTTTTTAAAAATTATAAAGCCATCTGAAGAAGTGAGGCTGAAATATAGATATCTTGATTTAAGGAGACAAACCCTCCAAAAAAATATCAGGCTGAGATCCAAGGTAGCTAACCTCATCAGACAAACCCTCATCAGCGAATCTTTCGTAGAGATAGAAACTCCTCTTCTGTTCAGACCTACTCCGGAAGGTGCCAGAGAGTTTTTGGTTCCAACACGCCAAAAAGGGAAATTCTATTCATTACCTCAATCTCCTCAACAATATAAACAAATGTTGATGATGTCAGGTAAAAAATTTATTGATTTATTGTTTTTATTTTTTATTTATGTGTATGTTTTCATTTTTATTTTTTTTTTTTCTTTAGATTTTTATATTATTGTTTATTTTTATTTTTATTTTATTATTTTTTTTTTCACAAAGGATTTGATAGATATTTCCAAATCGCGAGATGTTTTAGAGATGAAGGACAAAGAGCAGATCGCCAACCAGAGTTTACACAGGTTGACATAGAAATGGCATTCATCACCTCCCAAAACATCATGAATGTCATCGAAAAAATATGTATCTCTGTGTGGAAAGAAGCATTGAATGTTGATCTTCAACTACCTTTCAAAAGAATGAATTTTCGAGACGTAATTTTTATTACATTAATCTTTTATTTTTAAAAATTGAATTTAATTTTTTAAAAATTGAATTTAATTTTTTTTAAAATTAAACAATAATTTAATCTTTGTTTTAAAATTGAAATATATTTATTAAATAATTTTTTTTTTATAAAATTTTTTTTTTTTCAAAAAACCAACTTGTTTTAGGCAATGGAGAATTATGGAATAGATAAACCTGACACAAGATTTGATTTACACCTTGTAGATTTAAAGTAATAAGATTTTTTTTATTTTTGTTTATTTTTTATTTTTGTTCTTTTCCATTTTTATTTAAGATTATTTATTTTTTATTTTTATTTTATTTTATTTTATTTTTATATTTAACATTATATTATATTTTATTTTTTATTTTTTATTTTTTATTTTATTTTAAATATTAAAGTGATGTCTTCCAAAACACAAACAATTTTTTGGGAGAAGTCGTTGCAAAAAAGGGAGCAATCAAAGCAATTAACTTCAAACAACTTGGAGTCCTTTCAAAGAAAGAAATGGAGCATATGATCACCGTTGCAAATGCAAAAATTAATGATTGTGTTTCAATAAAAATAACAAATGGAGAAATAGTTTCTTCAATAAACAAATTATTAAGGTTAAATAATTTATTTTTATTTTATTTATTTATTAATTTTTTTTATTTTTTTTATTTTTTATTTTCTTATTTTTTTTTTTTCTTTAGTAAGGAACAATGTGAAAGTATCAAAAAAAGAATGAACGCGGAAGAAGGAGATCTCATTTTGATTGTTAAAAACGAGAGAAGAGACGTCGCAAACTTACAAGCCGGGAGATTGAGGATAGAAGGTGCAAACATTATGAAATCAAGAGGATTACTAACGATAGATCCAAAAAGGTGGAATATTTCTTTTGAATATTTTTTTATGAATATTTTTAAATCATTTTTTATTTTATTTTTATAACTTTTTTGAATTTTAATTTTTTTTTAAACTTTTTTTTAAATTGATTATTTTAATTCAGATTAATTATTTTTTATTTTTTAAATTTTTTTTTAATTTTAATATATTTTTTTTCATTATTTTTTTTTAATAAATTTAATTTATCAATTTTTATATTTGTTTATATTTTATTATTTTTCATATATTTTATTATAATTTTTTTTTAATCATTATGAATATTTCTTTTTAATTTTTTAATTTTTTTTTATATAATAGATTCGATTTTTGGTGGATCACTGATTTCCCTCTATTCACTATTGAAGAAGATAACTCATCCATCATTAAAACAACCCATCATCCTTTCACAGCTCCAGTTCCAGAACACGAAAATCTCCTCATGACCACTACTGACCCATCTGAAGTCGCCAACAATGTTTCTGGGCAACATTATGACATTGTGGTGAATGGAGTTGAATTAGGAGGTGGAAGCGTTCGTATTCACAATTTAGAAATGCAAAAAAGGTTCATATCTTTTTTTATTTATTTTATTTTCTAATTTCTTATTTCTTGTTTCTTTTTTTTATTTTTTTATTTTTTTATTTTTTATTTTTTTATTTTTTTATTTTTTATTTTTTTATTTTTTTATTTTTTATTT
>JAMYWO010000180.1:70111-85605 GCA_024220525.1 Cochliopodium minus
TGAAAATGTCCTATCAGGAATAGGATGAAAGCAGTTAAAAGCTGCAAAACAAACCCATAGTTTTTTAATTTTGTTTAAAAAGGAATAAGCAAAAGAGAGAATATATAATTAAACAATTTTTTTTTCAAAAAAAAAAAAAAAAAAAAAATTATAAACAATAATAAAATATACCTTATTTTCAAAGTATTTTTTTGGATAATAGCTTTTGTAAAAATTTCAGCAAAGAAAACTGCCATTTTGTTCCAACATCTTTAATTGTAGAAATTTTTGGAAATTTTTTTTTTGGTTGAAATTCTATTTAATTGGTCGAAAATTTTTATATTTTTAGTCAGGAATCCACAAACTATTTCTGGAACAGGACTCAAATAGAAAATCTTTGAATTGACAACTGCACGATGATCAAAATAGTTGATGTCCTCGTGTGTTCTGTTAACTCGAATTTAATTACTTTTCATTGACAGACAACACTTTCCATTTCATAGTAATACGCATGCAATGTTCACCATAATAACCCCAAGATTTGTTGTATTATTTTCTTCTATATCAAAAAAACAAATATTAATCAATTTTGAATATTTCTGAGAATAAAATTTAATCAAAATAAAGTATACTATTCTGCATTCCACCAATGTGAGAATATTCCCCTTTCTTAATGTAATGTCCTATCAAATCTATAATCTTGGAGACAATATGAAACTTGCTCAACATAATCACAATCATTTGCAATCAATTCCACCAGATGGTCAATTTATTCTTCAATTTGATTGAATATAAAAATTGCAAATATTTATAAAAAATTATTATTTTTACATCTTTAATATTTCCATCCCCTCCTTCAAAATCACAATAGAGAGGTGCATCTTTGATGATTAAGGATTAATTGATTTTCTTACATCATATTCACTTATATCCTTCCATTCTACTTTTTTAATATCTTCATCTCCTTTCTTCTTCTTCATCCAATTTGATATTTTTATTTGATTCTTGATTATCTTTCTATTTTCCTTTTTTCATCTCAATATTGCAATTTTCCAAATTTTTTATATATTTATGCTTCCTAAAATTCAAATAATATAAACAAAAATTCTGAAATTTATAAAATTTAAATTTGCATGACCATTTTTCTTTAAATTCAAATATTTTGAAATAATAATTTGTTAAAAAAAAACATTCCAATTGGTTTTTAATATTCTATAAGATATTACTATTTGTATAAAGAAAACAAGATCAAAGAAATCTCCAAAAAAAGTAACCATATTCTCACCATTTTATGATATATCCTTTTTATTTCTTTAGAGAGATATTACCAAGTGGTATCATCAACTATATTCTCAATAATGGCAATTATATATCTTCATTTGTGTACATATATTATTCAGTTTCTTATAATATATTTCATTCATCTCACCAAAAATATAACAAAATCTAAATTGCTTATTGGATACTCCTTCTTTTCTTCATTTTCATCTTTGCAATTCTGCATTATTCACTTATCATACAACTCAATATTCGAAAATACATTATCCCAATATGTTTTTCTTAGAAAAAGATAATCAAAATCAATTAATGATAATATTGAAATACATCACCAAAACGAAAGTTTTTCTCTTTATCTGCATTAACATTAAGTATAATTGCATTATCGAAAAATGTAAAAGAATGTGAAGATTAAAGTTTTCTTCACATAAACAATAAAATCAAAAATTCTCAAAGAAAATGTACACAAAGTAAAAACGAAAATCAATTATGTATTAATGAAGAGAAATTCAAAGAAAAGAGAAAGACAACAGAGAATATTGTAATATACAGATTAGTGATGTATCTTGATTGTTCATGACAGCAAATGATTTAAGAGATATGATAAATAATGCATTGAATATGATCCTGATTATATTTATTACTGGTGATTTATTGGGTAATCTTTGTTTATTTGAAATTTAAATTTAGATTTTCTTTAGGATCAGAAGTCTATCATGGAGATGAAAAGTTTATTTATGACATTCATTATTCTTTCGAACCTCAAAAGTAAATTTTTTTTTTTATTTTTAATCTTTAACAAATATAGATAAAAGGTGTTTTTGTTTATGGAAATCAATGATTATGATATTTTAAATGTGTTACAATGTAATGAATTCTCTAATTAAAGTATTACAGACGAAGACATAATATTTGAACATAAAACCAAAGTTTCAGATAATAGGAAGTCATTTCTGTTTCAGCAAAAGACAAAGAGCCCAAAAGATGTGTTTTTAGTTGAGAAAAACAACCCAAAATATTGATAATAATGAAATAGAAGTATTCATAAATATTTTTAGTTCATAATCCTCAACAGTGGTCGTTATTTCAGTGTATGTCAAAGAAATATCCAAAAATATGTTTTTCTTCTTGTCATTGTCACAGTAAAAAATTTATAAAACAGTTAATTTTTTTCGATAATATAAACAAAATAAATAGGGAATGTTAGATTACATGTTAAAAAATTGATCTAAACTTTGTTTTAATTCTAAGAACCTGACCACGGTTTATTTTCTGATGATAATACAAGTTGCTATGTTCATGGGGGTCATGGAAATCACTTATTACCTTTAGATATGTTCTTTCAAAAGAAAATTCACTATTACTATTACAATTAAAATTAAACCTCTTTTAATTTTTGGAAATATCCTTTTATTTTAAAAGAATGAGATTGTCTGGTTACAAAGAAAATAAGTAAATATCATATGCAAACAGGTTTTTGAATTTAGTAAATGACTTTGAAGACAATCTTTTTACAAACCAACAATAATTGTTTCACACCAACTCAAAATTTGTTCAAAAAAACAATTTCCATTTTGAATAAATAAAAAAATTTAAATATTCCATTTTATGAATTCTTCAAATTTCCAAAATTAATTACTATAACCCCAAACGAATACTCCAAAACATTAAGATGTGACTCACAATTCCTTATATTTGGAACTATTTAAAATTATCATTCAAATTTTATTTTTTAAATTCACAAAAAAAAAAAAAATGTCTTCTCATACAGAAATTGATAGATTACCAAATGTTATTATAGTAGAAATATGCTTATATTTGAATGATAAAGATATCATAAATTTCATGACAACTTGCTCCAAATATAACAAAATATTGAACAAGAATAACCATTTCTATAAAAAGAAATGTTTGATGAGATTCCCATTCATCTTTGAAAGAAATTTAAATCCAATTTTGAGCATGGAAGAAGTAAGAAATATTCCCCTATTTTAAAAATATATGAGGTGGATACAAACTAATTATACTATGAATTCAAAAAATTATTTTGTATATTTTGTTAATAAAAATCTTATAAAGAATGATATAGTGACATGGAAACATAAATTCATTTTATCAAAACAATTACCAACCAAACTTTCTTTGGGGGAAGAAGAGAAGGAAGTTGATGAGACAGGATTGATATTGACAAACATCAAAGGATATTATTTGAATGCATTATCAAATTATCCATTCATCACAACAAATAAAAGCCTTTTCAAGATCTTCAGCGAAAAAGAGATCGACAAAATCCTTTTCAAAGGAATTGAATACTTTGAATTGAAACTTATAAAGAATACAGTACAATGGAATAAAGCAACCGCGATAGGATGTGCAAATATTTTGAAACAAAGATATAGTTCATTTATAGGGTAAAAAATTTAGGGAAAAATTAATATATTATGTTGGGATATAGCCCAAATTTAATTTAAAATTAAAAAAATTTAATTAAAAGATGGGAATCAAACACTATTGCATTTCATTCTGATGGTAAAATTCATGTTCATTTTTCACTTTTAACTTTGATTCATTCATTTTTATAGATGGAACATTTCGTTGCAAAGATAACCAAACTATTGATTCTCATGAAAATAAGGTTTTCACCACAGATGGTAAATATTTAAATTAAATTTTTTTTTAACATGAAATCTTCATTTAATAAAAGATGTTGTTGGGTTTGGTTTGGATTGGGATCATGGTACAACATTTATCACAATGAATGGAGAGGCAATTATAATTCTTTTGATTCTCTTTTTTTTTAATTTAACATTTGTTCTTTTAGTTTTTAAAAGAAATGAAATATAATCTCACTTTTCAAGAGATATTTCCTGCTGCTGCAATTATGGTTTTGGGTGATTCTTTGGTTGTCAACTATGGTCATTCCCCTTTTAAATTTGACATTGTTTCTTACAAAAACAGTGTAATTGATAAGAAAAGCAAAGCCATTCATTTTAACAAAAGAGATTTCAAAGATTTCTTGGAATCTAATCAAATAGATGATTCTTTTGAAGAATTATCTCCCCTAAAAAGAATAAGAGACAAAAAAATTGATGACAATGACGAAAAGAAGTGTATTCTCTTTTGATTGACCAACTTAAAATTAAATTCAATTTCTATAAACATTTTTTTTTCTCACCATTTTTGTCGAGGATTCTCAATTAGTGGAGTATTTTTATAAATAAATTCCACTTCTCTATTTAGTTATAATTTAATTTTAAAATTTGAATTTTAATGGATATCATGAACAAGCAACATCTGATATGCCTTTGAGATAAATATTTTTTAAATTTTCCAAAGAAAAAAAAAATAAAATTAAAAAAAATTTCAAAGATTCAATCTTTGAATATATCCGTTTAAAAATTAATAATAATTTTTCTATTTGATTCAGAAAAAGAATTTATTGATTTTCACCCCAATATATGATGAATAAAGAATCCAATATAATAATCTCCCAAAATAATAGAAATTCTGATGGGGATATACTGGATCATTGTTTTCAACAAATATCAGAACAAAATTATAAGATAGACGTGATCTGTTTTGGGTATCATAGTGCATATAATTTGAGAAATATAAAAATTAATATTTATTATTTTTTTTAATTCCAAAATTTTGTAGCATAAATGTGGATCAGATATCATGTGGAAGAGCTCATATACTTATATTATCAAAGAATTTAAAAGTATTTAGTTTGGGAGATGGAAAAGGTGAATATTGGAGCCAATATTATAAATATATTTTCCCTTGGAACAATGGAAATTAATATATATTTTTATAAAAGGGGGTACATTAGGACACGGAAACGAAAATCGTTTGGAGAATGCGAAATGCATCGAATCATTGACGAATATCAAGGTGATAAAGATATTTGCAAATGAGAGACAAAGTGGATGTCTTACGAATGATAAGAAATTATATTGTTGGGGAGAAAATACTTATGAACCAATCAACTTAATTCCTACACTACATACAAAAAGTGAGAATCTTAAAATAAAAGGTAAATTTCCAAAATCCCATCAAAATATAATTTCAAAATGAATTATAATATCGAAATAATAAATCATCCCAACTGTATTTCTTCAAAAGAAATTATAAATTTTTCTATTTCAAATTTATTCTTAATTGTGATAAAATATTCCAAGTAATAAGAAAAATTGATATATTTGATCATCAATCTAATTCAATATCATCAAAATGATTAATAGATTTCAAGTTTGGAAAAGGTCATACAGTTGTTTTGACAGAATCGAATAATGTGCACACGTGGGGTAAAAATGAAAGAGGATGTCTTGGAAGATCTAGCGTACAAATGAGAGCTTTTGAAACAGACTCAAACGAAGTGCTACTTTCAAAAGCAGAAGGAATAAGTGCAGGGAAATATTCTACAGTTATTTGGGGTAAATAAAATGAATAAAAAACTGATCATAAAGGATATAAACCATATTTTTAATTAGACAAACAAACTTTGTATATTTATGGGATCTCCAATACAGAGGGAGATTATAAGTTTTCTGTTCCATTTAATTCTCCAATCAAACAAGGTAACTCTATATGATTTTAAATTTTATTTAAAATTCATCTTTTTTAAAGTTTGTCTTGGTTCTAATTTTGCTATTATTCTTACTAAATCTGGTTTTATTTATACAATGGGAGACAATAAGTATGGGCAAATAGGAACAGAGACCATGCACGAATTTTCGAAGAAACTAAGGTAAATTTCTAAATAATTACTACATTTATTTTTGAAATTTATTTTCATAATAAAGAATTTTGATCTCTAAAAGCGAAGAAGAAAATAACAAAAAAGTTCCAACAAAAAAGAAGAAAAATAAATCATACAAAGTTTCCAAAGCTACCCCTTCACTAAAATTGGAAGCAAAATACACCAAAAAATCTGAAAAAGATCTCGGAATCAAAAAGAATTTTCAATGGGATAGTATTTATTGTGGAAGAAATACCATATTCGCAGTTAATAGTAAACAAATATGATCATTTTTTAAATTTTTTGTAAACTTCAAAAACTTTTTTAGAATTTGGAAAATGTTTTATTTGGGGAAAAATTTCAAAGGAAGAAGTACAAAAAACGCCCCTCTTTTTGAATACCCTATCATCTTCCAAAATAATATCTTTAGAATTTATGGGATATACAATTGTCAATGTTGTCGACTTTGATCCTGTTCCTGACATTAAATATGAAAGTGTAATAAATTTAAAATTCCTTCAAATAATTTTTTGATAATTAAATTTAAATAGATATTTCCAAAGATAGTAAGTGCAGGGACAATAAATTCTTTGATGGAAAATTTGATATCACCTTATAATACAGAGTCTGATTATCACATATTCTTTCTGATGACTTACAGATCATTCATGACTCCCACAATGTTGTTTGAAAAGTTGGAAAGTATGATAGAAAAGAAAGATGAAAAAATATTCGCAAAGATAACTCTTTTGATGTTCACTTGGCTTAAAATGAGAAAACCAGCTTACGATGAATTCAATGATTACGAATTAGCTCAGAAAATGAACAATCTCATTTCAAACTTACCCAAATCGAAAGAATTGAAACAAATGCTTACATTGGACATACCTGCTCTTTCTAATCCACCCAATGTGCCACCTGACACATCAAGTTTTCAAACAAAAGCTAGTGAAATAAAGAATGACATCTTATCCGAGCAAATATGCCTTGTAAATCACTATCTTCTTTCTACAATTAGCCCTGTTGAGTTTGAAAATCAAAATTGGAACAACAAAGAAGAAGTCAATTTATCTCCAAATGTTTCTCGACTAAGCAACTGGTTCAATCAATTTTCTTCTTGGGTTACTTATCATATCATAAGTGTAGAAAACGTGAAAGAAAGAACAAGCCGTTACAACAAATTTTCTCTCATTTTGGACAAACTAATGAATCTACATAATTACCTCGGTGCAAGAGCAATACATGCTGCTTTGGAAAGCGTTCCAATTAAGGTAAAGTTGTCATTTGGTCAAAAAATTTTATATTTTCATATTTTTATTCTTTTTAAAAAAGAACATGATTTCATCAAACTTGTTGTTGGCAAAGGATGATAACCAAAAAATGGAACAAATCAGTATTTTTTTTATGGTAAATAAAAAAATACTTTTAGTAAAATTAAAATTTTTGTTTTATTTTTTAATTTTTTTAAAAAAAAATAGAATAAAAATGGTACACAATATCGTCAAGCTGTAAAACAGTGTATTGATAATCAAACTCCTTTTATTCCTTTTTTTGGGATTCATTTGCAAGATCTTGTATTTAACGATGATGGAAACAAAAACTTTCTCTCTAACGGGATGATAAACTTCAAAAAGAGAGTATTCTGGGCAAACACCATCAAACTGATCCAAAAATCCCAAGAAAAATCATATTCTTTCGAAAAAGTAAACGAGTTATTCGATCAGCTCTTCTACATTTCAGGATTCTCTGAAAATCAACTTGATGATTTTGTTGGATCTATTAGGAGAGGTACTCTGAGGGATAACAAATCACTAACTAATCTCACTGGTGCTTCCACTCAAAGTAGATCAACTAAATTTCAAAAAATGATCGTTTTAAAGTTAGAAGAACAAGCAGCAGTTGGAATAGTTAAAAGAAAGGAAATTTGGAAAAGATGGGTAGAAAATTTGAAATCAGATGTAAGAGACATCTACTCTGACAACAACAGTGGTTATCTCACATTCTCTCAAGTTTTCTTTCAAAGTAAAGCTCTTCAAATTTTGTTCAACACAGTGATAGAACAATTCATAATATCAGAAGAGGTAGAGTACTTCAAATCTTTGTTAGCTGAGCTCTATGGATTGAATGATGTCTCTTTTCTTGACTCTATTATTAACTACCTCAAAATTTGTTCTAATTACAACGAAATGTTGACAGACATGGACAAAGAGAGGCTCTTTCACACCTTTGTTTCTTTTACCATAAGAAACAAAATTTTTGACCAAGAGAAAATTGAAGAAACACAATTCCACTCCAATTTTGATGATCTCAACGAATCACTTAAAGAAATAAACAAGATGTTCTACTCTATCCAATACCTTAATTCTGAAGAAAGACAAAACCTGATCACCAACATTAGCCCTGTCAACGAAAAAGGAGAAAATCATAACCAGTTCTCTTTCCAAAGAATGAAAATTCATGTAACACAAGCTAAATCAGATAAACTCAAGAAAATGGAGTTATTGGAAGTTGAAAAAATCAATGTTGAGTCTGATACAAAGAAAGCTTGCGTAGAACATCAAGAGAAGCTCAACAAATTGACACAAGAAGAAGAAGAAATCAAACAAGAGTTTTTCAGACTAAAACAAAAGCTCCAAGACATCAGAAAAGAAAAAAAAGAGTGCATTGATGTAATTGACAACAATACTATGGAAAAGATCAAAGAGAAAAGGATTCAGATTGACAACAAAATAAATGATATATTGATGGAGATTGATCAAGATTCCAAAAATGCTACAGATCTCTATGTCTTTTTGGATGAATTGTGTGCTCCTAACGTTGAATTTATCAAGAAAAACATTTTTCCTGAAGAGAAAAAGAGATCTCTTGAAGAAAACTTCACCAATTCACTCATCTCCCTCATCCAACACCTCAAACCTACCATCCTAAAAAAATTGGATGAAATAAAAAGTTATGAGGGAATGACAACTGATTTACAAAACCTCCTCTCCTATTCAGAGCATCTCCTGATGATATCTGAACTAGCAAAACTTTGTGGTAAAAAAAAATAAAATTTTTAATTTATTATTTTATTTTTAATCTAAATTTTTTAATAGGTGAAAATAATGTTGAAACAGTTAAAAACTTTCAAGAATTCATCACCCAAATAAAATCTAAATTTATAAAAAGCAACAAAATGATGCTGAGTCACCATGAAAATATGACAACAGAGACTATCACTTATGAAAATTTGAGTGAAGATGATGAAGATGATGATTTTGTTGATCAAGATTTTGTGGAAGAGGAACATAACTCTAGTTCTTCCAAAAAAGAAAAAGAAAACCAAAATAGTGAAATTGAAAGTAAAGAATCAATGGATTCTGGTAAAAAATAAAACTTTTTTTTTGAAAACAACTTTAACAATTAATTTTTAAAAAAATAGTCAATATGAGCTTTAATTGGAAACCTCCTACTCACATACCCGATGAAGAATCAACTCTCAACAAAAACCTGACAAAAAAAGAAATACTGATCCTCCAAAATTTGAAGGAGAGCATGGGAAACAACTCTTCACTTTACACCGACGATATCTTGCTTCGTATTCTCCGCAAAGCGTATTTTAGGCCTTTGGTGGCTCAAAAATTTGCAGAGATATATAAAAAGTGGTATGTTTCCAAGAAAATTCCCTTCAAGGCTATCAACTTTTCTGAAATTGAAGAATTTGTCAAACAAAACATTTTATATCCTCTTGATGGGTAAAATTTTTTAAATTATTTTTTTTTTTATTTTGCTTTTAAAAATTTTTAACAGAAAGGATGTTACAGGAAGAAAGATGCTTTATTTCAAATGGAATTATTATTTCCCCTTCAAACAAGATACTTCCACTTTCACTCTCAGTCTAATGTATTTCCTTGAATCAATGGTTGAAAATCCTCATACACAAATGTTTGGATACACATTTTTAATTGTAAAAAAAATTAAATTTAAATTTTTATTTTTTATCCATATATCTTTATTTTTATTTTAGGATATGAAAGACTTTGAATGGGAAAACTTTACTAGAGAACATCTCAAACAATTTTTCAAGGTACTTCAGTTTGTTTCTCCATTGAGAGTCAATAGCATCATACTAGTTGATCCTCCCAAGTGGTTCAACAGCATATGGAAAGTGTTCAGCTTGTTTGCAACAAAGGATTTGTTGTCAAAAATAGATTTAACTACAAGACAAAACTTGAATCAGTTTGTTCATTCTAGCAGGTTTAAAATAATAATTTTATTTTTTTTTAATTTAATTGAAATTTTATTATCCAGTTTGCCTCTTGAATTAGGTGGTGAATCAAGATCAATAAATGTTGATATTTTGAAGCAAAAAACTAGTAGAATGAGCATCAAGATCAAGAACTCAATCGAGAAAACAAGATCTCCCCTCATAAGATCCCCTTTAATCAATAACAATAACAATAAAACTACAAACACTCCTCCTTTGTCCAGAAGAAATTCAGGATGTAATATTTTTATTTTTATTTTTATTTTATTTTTATTTTTTTTCTTTAAAAAAGTTCTTGAAGAATTATCTTCTGAGAATGATAGCAGCAGTAGCCAAAAAAATTAGCGATAAAAAAGATATTTATTAAAAAAAAAAAGAATTGTAATTTATTTTGTAAAACTCTTTTGATCACAAATACAAAGTTTTACAAGTGAGCAAATGTATTTTCTTTTTTGAAATAAATAAAAATTTAAGCAAGTGTTGTAACGATATTTGCTATATTTTCACCAAATCCAACATAATTATGACTATTCCAATCACCAATAGCTCTATCCACATCATCATAGATATCTATTCCATTGATCTACTCAAAAATAACAGTTTAAGTGCGTCAAAATAAAATTGAAAAAATTATTTTACCAAGATATGTGCAACTTCTATAATATCTCCAATTCCACTTGATATCTTTATAAAATTTGATAATCAAAAAAGAATTTTGTATAAATATTTATACCTCTGCAATAGTTGTTCCCAAATCTTCTGCCAATTGTTCCATTCCTCTACATGTTCTCACAGCAGTATTCATACTTTTGAGGCCTGATACCAATTCCTTGAGTCCATCTTTCAATTGATCAACTGATTTTCTTCTAAATGCATTGGACACATCATCGACTGTTTTTGTAAAATCAATTCCAGCATTTGCCAAACTATCTACACATTGAAAAAGAGATGATGAATCAACCAAATCGGACTATGAAAGTAAATGAAAAAATTTAATTTTCCGAAACGAGTAGATTTAATTAATTTTTGTTCATCTGACTATATCTTTAATCAATGTTGAACTAAATCTATTTTTTTTTTTTACCCATGCTCTATTTATAAGACCGCACATTATTTTTTGTGATACAGAATCAAATCTTGAACAATCCAAAAGAGCTTGAGAAGATCCGAAAAAGGCAGTCAATACCAAAATTATAAAAACGAATTTCATTTTTTTTATTTTTTTAAATCCTTTATAAACGTTTAATATAAATCTTTTTTTTTTTTTTTTTTGAATAAATTACAATCCAATCAATTTGGAATTTGATTTTATTAACATCTTTTGAATTGTATTAAGCAAGAGTTACAATGATATCTGCGATGTTTTCACCAAATCCAACATAATTATGACGATTCCAATCACTGATAGCTCTATCCACATCCTCATAGATATCTATTCCATTGATCTATTCAAAAATAACAGTTGAAATGGGCCAAAATAAAAAATAAAAAAAATTATTTTTTACAATGATACGAGTAACTTCAATAATATCGCCAATTCCACTTGATACCTTATAAAAAATTATAATTAAAAAGAAGATTATTTTTTAATCAAGATATTTTTACTTCTGCAACTGTTGTCCCCAAATCTTCAACCAAATGTTCTAATCCTTTGCATCTTCTGAATGCAGTTTCCATACTTTTGAGCCCTGCTACCAATTCTTTGAGTCCATCTTTCAAATCATTGACGGATCTTCTTCCGAATGCTGCCGAGATATCTTCAACAGATCTTGTAAAATCAATTCCTGCAGTAGCCAAACTATCAATGCATGATAATAGAGATGAAGAATCAGCAACATCATGCTAATAAAAAAAATATAAAAAAAATATAAATATTTATATTTATTTGAATATAGAATTATAATCGTATTATGATTATATACAAACGAATTTTGAAATATCTTTTGAATTTATCATGATATATCTTTTTACCCATGCTCTATTAATGAGACCGCACATTATTTCTTGTGTTACTGTTCTATATCTTGAACAATCCAAAAGAGCTTGAGAAGATCCGAAAAAGGCAGTCAATACCAAAATTATCAAAACGAATTTCATTTTTTTTAATTTTATTGAAGAAATATGGGCATTGTTTCAAAACAAAGAATGAAATATTCTTTTGGATATCTAATTATCTTGAATAAAATATCACTTGAAAATAAAATTTATTTGGAGGTTGTCTTCATCTCATTGAATCATCCCTATATCTTTGTTTCAATAAATTCAATTCTAAATTCACGTTCATTATTTTCAAAACCCATCAAATGATAATCATCTATTCATTTTTTCCAACTCAAAATTCCAACTCCCTAAAAAGAAGAGATTAATCAAAATTAAGAAAAAAATAAAAAAAAAATGATGAAAAAAATTTTCCCCTTCAAACCTAAAATCAATAATCTCTTCAAAGGGTTTTATAAGAATAAATTTCATCCTGTATTAATCCCTATATCAAATCATAATCATAGAATCATAAGTAACAAAATTAATTTGCCTTTTAATGTTTGAGTTAATATATCTGATACATTTTTTAGATTATTCTAGATTATCTCATACATCATCAAATCAACTCTCCAAATCGTATGATTTAATCAAAAATGTTGATAAAAAAAGAACTGATAAAATTACACAAAAGGAGACAAATATATTCTATCAATTCGATGAAAATGAAAGCAATACAGATGATAATTCTCTTAGGAGCAAGGCTATCAATTATTTGAAAGGGAAAAATGGTTGTGAAATCGATGTAGAGAAGGCTTTGAATTATTTTCAAAAGTCAGCTGAGGAAGGAGATGTGGAATCATGCAGATCATTGGCTTTTTATTATGGGACAGGTAAACCAAAAAAACTTGTTTGAGGAGAATTTAATGCTTTTGAAAAGCAAATATAGATTATCATCTTAAGAACAAATATCATTTTATGACCCATCTTTAACTCTATAATTATTATTCCTCAAAATAAAAAAACGAATTCAACAAATAATTGAGCAAGATATCAATTATCATCAAAAATGAATGGATTCAATTGATATTCAAGCATATATTTTAATATCAACATCATTTTGATTGTATAATTACATTGATCAACCAAATAATGTTGAGAAAATAAAATTTCATTGAAATAAAGGTAATTGTGGAGTTGAAAAAGAAATTGGGAAATCACTTGAATATTTGGAAAAAGGGGCATCATTGGGAGAAGTGTCATGCTTGAGGTGGTTGGCTTACCTACATCAAACAGGAAAACAAGGAGTCGAGAGAAACGATCTTCTAGCATTGGAAAACTACGAAAGAGCAGCAGAAAAAGGAGACGCTTTTTCAAACAGGAGACTTGGCTACATTTTCTTAACTGGAAACTCATCAGTAAAGAAAGATAACCAAAGAGCAATCTCTTACTTTCATAATGCTGCCAGAGAAAACGATGTAGAGTCTCTTAAAGTTCTTGCTTTGAGTTATGTTAAGGGGGAGAATGGGTTGAGAATGGATCAGAGGGAGTCTTTCAAGTACTATCGCAGAGCTGCAAAGTTGGGAGATAAGGAGGCACTTAGACATGTCGGAATATGTTATTTGAAAGGGATGGTGGTTGAAAAGGACATGGAGAAGGCGAAGAGCTATCTGGTGAGAGCTGCGGACAAGGGAGACAAAAGATCCAACAAAATTTTGGGCGTTTTCTATCACAAAGGTGCAAGTGGCTTCGAAAAAAACGTCAAGAGAGCTTACTCTTATTATAGGAAGGCAGCAGAATTGAAAGATCCTTTTTCTACCAGAAGTTTGGCTTTGATCAACTTGAAAGGAGAAGATCCATTCCCCAAAAACCCTGAGAAAGCATTTAAATACTTGCAAAAAGCAGCAAAGTTGAAAGACGTCGAATCCCTCAAGATCATTGCTTACTCTTACTTGAATGGAGACAATGGCAAGAAAAAAAACTACGAGAAATCCTCCAAGTACTTCCAAAGAGCTGCGGAATTAAACGACATCGAGTCCATCAAGCAGATTGCCTTCTCCTACCTCCGAGGCAACAATGGCCACAAAAAAAAGATTGAGAAGGCTGTCAAGTACTTCAAGAAAGCCGTTTCCCTCAACGACAAAGACTCTGAGAGAATTTTGGCTAGCATCAGCACCTCTCCTCACGAAGATCCTTCCCAAAATGAAAGCACGGACGCAAACAACTCGGAGAATTTCGAATCTTCATTGATAGACGCGGAAAATGGAGAAGTGGGTGCTTTGAAGCGTGTTGCGCTTTATTATCTTAATGGAACTTCTTTCGTCGAACAAAACTTTGAGAAATCTCTTCTTTTCTTTGAGAAGGCTGCTGCCAAAGGCGACTTGGAGTCTCTCAAACATCTCACCCACACTTACTTGCAGGGCATCAATGGTGTGGCTGCCAACACTCAGAAAGCTGTTGAGTATTGTTTGAAATCGATCGAGAATGGTGAGAAGCAAGATTCTGCTAGGGCTCTTGGTTTCATTTATTCCAAAGGGCCAAACGGTTTTGAAATTGATCCTCAAAAAGGTAAAAAAAAAAGTTTTTTATTTTTTCATTTTTATTTTTTCTGATTCTCCATTAATTTAATTTTATTTTTTATTCAATTAAATTTTTTATTTTTTATTTCCATCACATTTTCATTTGTTTATTTTTTAGTTTTTATTTCTATCATATTTTCATTTGTTTATTTTTTTTGTTATTTTGTAATTTTACAATTTTATTTTTTTTATTTTATTTTTATTTTTATTTCTTAATTATTTTTATATTTTTTTATCCAAATTTTTTTTTATTTTTCTTCATTTAAATTTTTATTTTTTATTTCATTTGTTATTTTATTTTCTTAATTTTATTTTTTTAGCATACGATTATTTCAAGCTTGCTGCAGATAATGGGGAACCTGCTTCTCTTACAAGTGTGGCTTACTATTATTTGAAGGGAATCAGCCCAATAGGGAAGGACGAGAAAACTGCAATTGCTTATTTCGAAAAGGCTGCCAAACTTGGTAATTTGGATGCAATCAAACAACTTGCCTTTTTTTATATGAATGGTAAACAATAAATTGAAAATATTCTTTTAAAAATAAAAAAATAAAAATATTCTTTTAAAAATAAAAAATAAAATAGAAAATAAAAAATAAATGATAAAAAATAAAAATAAATTAAAAAATAAAAAATAAAAAATAAAAAATAAAAAATAAAAAATAAAAAATAAAAAATAAAAAATAAAAAATAA
>JAMYWO010000181.1:0-24171 GCA_024220525.1 Cochliopodium minus
AGTTTACTAGTTAAGAGTAAAGAATGTCCAGATCCACAATGTATAGATGAAATATTTGGAAAAGAATCAATAGAAGCGATTTCATATTGAGTATTTGAGTGTCCTAATCCCAATTCTCCAAATTCGTTGCAACCAAAACACTTCAAAATTGTATTTCCTTTGTCATCTCCTTTATTTAAAAATTTTTTATTAAAATATTTATTTATTTTATTTTTTTAAAAATTAATTTTTTAAGAATTTGAAAATTTTATATTTTTTATTATTTTTATTTTTACTTGTCAAAATGAAAGAAAAGTCATATCCACAACAAACAGAAATGACATTTTTATCAGTTAACAAAAGGGTGGGTGTTTCTACTTTTTTTATTTCTTTTCCTAGTCCGCAATCTCCTTTTTCATTTGATCCCATCACCCATACTTCTCCGTTTTCTAAACAAAATTAAAAAAATGATTTAATTAAAAAAAAATTGTTTTAAAAAATTTAATGATTAAAACAAGCAAAAAAAAACGATTTAATTTAAATGCAAATTTTGAAAATTGAATTTTTAAAAAATTAATATAAAAAAAATAAATAACAAAAAACACAAAAATTTGCCTTTCAAATATAAAATGGATTCATGTCCACATGTAAAAGAAATTACATCACTTATTTGTACTTCAAATTTGTCATTGCTCTCTTTTAAACCCATATTTCCATACACATATATTTTTCCGTCATCTAACAAATTTTTAAAAATAAAAGTAAAAATAAATTTTGAAAGTGTACAAGTTTCAAAAAAACTTTTAAATCAAAAAATTTAAAAAATAATAAAATAATAATGATAAAAAAAATGAAAATTAAAAAAATTTTATGATGTTTTTCGAATGAAAAATAAAGTTTAAAAATAATTAAAAATGTGTAAATTTTAAAATAAATAAAATTTTAATACTTTTCTGAATAATTGTCAACTTAATGGAGTTAAACACTTGTTTGACATCAGAACAAATAAAAACAAATTTTGAGCTGAATTTTATTTCCTCTTCAATCCCCAAATTTCCACATTCATTGTTTCCTATTATTCAAAAGAAGATGATTGGATTATATTAAAAAATAAAATATAAAAATATTTGAAAAATATTTGAAAAATAAAAAAAATAAAAAAAAAACAGAAAATTTTAATAGAAATGTAAATAAATAAAATGATTTTTATTTAAATAAATATGTAAAAATAAAAATGATAAAATGAAAATTTAAATAATAAAAAAACAGATAATTTAATTACCACATCCGTACAAATCTCCATTTTCTATTATTTTTTTTTAAAACATATTATTTCACTTTTAAAATAATTTTTTCTTTTGAATTTTTTTTTTTACTTTCAATGTAAAATGAACAAGTTTCACCTACAGTTATCAATTTAATGTTTGGGTTGTTCATTATTTTGGTTGGTTTATAAACAATTTTGTCTCTGTTATAATCGAAAGGGTCTCCTGTTCCGCATTGTCCATGATTATTGTTCCCAAACGAATAAACATCTCCATTTTCTATGTGAATTGTTAAAAGATTTAATTGTTAGTTTGTTTTTTATTTTGGAGTTATTAAAAATTGAATGTTTTGCAAATATTGTTGGGATTAAAGAAAAATCTCAAAAAAATTCACATCAACACTTTAACTATTTGAAATTCTCAAGTTGTTTATCTAATCTTTAGAAACAAAATTTGGGGAATTGAAATCGATTTTAAAGATAATTAAGTTTTTTTATTTTTTGACCCAATTTGATAAAGGAAATTTTAAGTTTTTTTATTTTTTGAATATCCAGACACATATTTTTAACACGATAAAAAAAATAATTCATCTATATTGGAGATATATCTTTTAATTTACAATATTTACATATTTACAGTGTATGGTGATTCGTAAATTATTTTTCCTTAATGTGACTTTTTAAAATAAAATTTATTTATTTTCAGTTATATTTTTGAATCTTATAATTTCAAAGAATGAACTTCAAAATAATCCTGATAATATACGATTTAAGTGTATTGTAAGATTATAATAGATTTATATAAATTAAATTTCAACAAATTTTGATTAATGCTTAAAAACATTCTAATTTATAGATATAATATATTTTACATTATCCTTGAGAGGAGATATTTTTGATTATGAAGATTGATATGAAAATGTTTCAAAAATTTATCCAATAGATACCTTTCTGGAAGATATTATGATTTGAAAAACAAGAATATGCAGAATTCGCAATCATATTTCCTTTCATTGTGCAATGTTTATTTTTGAATTCAAACCCCTATTTTTTTTATTTTTTTTTTTATTTAATTTTGCAAATCAAAACAAGCAACATTGGTTTTGTTTTTTTTGAGTTTTGGGTTTAAAATCACTACTAAAAGAGTGAGAGTTATCAATTTTTTGATCCTGCATTTGATCAATAAAATTTTCCTCTAATTCAGTATTTTTTTCTTTATCAAGAAGAATTTCATTGTTTGTTTCATTATCCATTTGTTCTTCGGTCAAAACTTTTTCTTCAGTATTCGAAAATTTTAGTTAATGTCAAAAGAGAGTTTTATGATGAGATGTTGAACAGGTTTCGGCAACTTATAATTGTTTGTCTCAAACACAACAAAAAAGAAAGAATCTTTCTTTAAATCCTTTTCCAGTGTACTTGGGATTTTGTGTTGACCATTCCTTTGTTTTTATTTTTAATAATTTAATATTATTTATTCAAAGTTTTTTTCAGTCGTTTTACTATCTCGATTTGATGCCCATTAATCAATTTTAAATCAGAAAAAGAGAATTTGTTCAAGTAGTTAATACTTTTGCAAATATCATTACCCATTTGTTCTTGCGCACCATCCCCGCAAATAAAAATTTCTTTGTTTTTTTTTAATGAACGTTTAGAAAATTTAAAATAAAATAAATAAATAAAATTTCATAAAATATTTTATTAAAATTTAAAATATTAAAATGGATATTGAAAAAAATGTATATATCCAAACAAACATGTAATTTTTACTCATAATATTTGTAAAGGATAAAAATTGAAATAAATGAAGTTTATTAGGTTAAATATCGAAGAAAATTATTTTCTAGTTTATGATAATCTTTCTTTTCTTATTCATTCCACTCTTCTCTTTATTTAGTTGAGATCCTCCAGAAACTCAGGAACGAACATTGAGAAATCATCCTGTATTTCCCTTATTCTTGTATCTTCCTTTTCCTTTCTTATTCTTTTTTCTTCTTCTTCTTGGGTTATACTTTTATTTTCTTTTCTCTTTGAATCCTCCAGAAACTCAGGAACAAACATTGAGAAATCATCCTCTATTTCCCTTTTTCTTCTATCTTCTTCTTTTGTGCAAATATTACTCTTTTTAAGAATATATGATTGAGTTTGGTAAATTATTTTTCAAATTCTGATTAATGCTTTATAATTTATAATTTTTTTTTTGAGTTTATCAAAGCTTATTTTTGTTTTATTCTTTTGGAGATATTTTTGATTATGAGATTGATATGAAAAATGTTTCAAAAATTTATCTAATAGATAGATACCTTTCTGGAAGATATTATGATTTGAAAAACAAGAATATGCAGAATTCGCAATCATATTTCCTTTCATTGTGCAATGTTTATTTTTGAATTCAAACCCCTATTTTTTTTATTTTTTTTTTTATTTAATTTTGCAAATCAAAACAAGCAACATTGGTTTTGTTTTTTTTGAGTTTTGGGTTTAAAATCACTACTAAAAGAGTGAGAGTTATCAATTTTTTGATCCTGCATTTGATCAATAAAATTTTCCTCCAATTCAGTATTTTTTTCTTTATCAAGAAGAATTTCATTGTTTGTTTCATTATCCATTTGTTCTTCGGTCAAAATTATTTCTTCAATACTAGAAAATTTTTCGTTAATGTCAAAAGAGAGTTTAATGATGGAAGTTGATTTTGTTTTGGGAAAATACTTGATAATCTTTCAAACACTATCTAAAAATCAAAACTCTTTACATGATTTATTAATTTTACCATTTATTAAAGTTTTAAGAAGGAATATTTGTTCAATTACTATCATTTCTCAATTATCTTTTAATGGGAAATGAAATTATTTAATTGAAAAAAAAATAAAAAAAAAAAAAAAAATTTTTTTTATTAAATAGCAAAAGGTGTTCATTAATTTTTGGTTGGCATCTTAAGCTTGATTTTGATTTTAGGAAGGGAAGGAGGAATAGGAGGAACATCAACAGGAGAGGCATTGAAACGGGGAGGAGGACTAGGAGGAGCAATGTTGGAGGAGTTTTGAGGACTGGTGAACTCAGGAAAGGGTTGGAGGGGAGACATTTCGTCGTCGTCCATCTCTTCGTCGTCTGCGATGTACTCGTCTTCGTCGTCTATCACTTCTTTCTTTTTAGGAGTGGTGGTTGCCTTTTTTTTGGTGGGTGGGTTTTTCTTTGGAGGTTTTGGTGATCTTTGTTTTTATTAAAAAAAAAAATGAAATATTAAAAATTAAAAAATATTGAAATTTTAAAAATTTTGTGAATAAATTAATTTTTTAATCTAAAAAAAAAAAATATAAAATCAAATTTAAAATTATTAATGTTTGAAAAAAAATATGTTGGAGAATAAAATATTGAAAAAATTTAAAAAAATTAAAAAAATTGCAATTTTTTAAAACAGACCCTTTGCCATCTTTCTTTGCTTTGGCAGCTGCTCTTTTCTTTGCTGCAAGTTTCTTTTTAGAAGGTCTTTCTTGGATCTCGAAGACACTAGGCTGTTTGTTGAGATTCAAAGTTGGATGTTCGATTACCTCACCTATAAACAAAAAATATGAAATTGAGAATTACCAATATGAAAAAAGAAATAAAATTAAAAAAAGGTAAAAAAAAAAAATTCAAAAAAAAAATTCAAAAATTATACAAAATTCAAAAAAATCTACAAAAAATTTTTTAAAAAAATTTAAAAAATTCAAAAAAAAATTTAAAAATATTCAATAAAAAAATGTATATAAACCTTTTTCGTTTAAAGTTTTGTAAATAACCAAATCAGAGTGAGGCTCTAAAGTGTGGTTCTCATCATCGGTATTCTTCGAAATTTTGATACGCAACGTACGGGCAGTAGGCATGGTGGACCACTCGGGCCGTTTCTCGTTGGACTCCTTGTGGAAAATGTTGATGTTGTTTTCTTGCATTCTTCTTGTCAACTCTTCTTGTGTTGGTTCTTTCGCTTTAACAATAGTGTTTATCATTTGCACTAAAAAATAATATGAATTTTGAATCAATTTGTTTTTTATTTATTATGATTTTATTTAATTTTTAATTTTATTTTAATTTTCATTTTTTTATTTTTTATTTTTATTTTTTGTTTTTTTATTTTTATTTTTTTATTTTTATTTTTTTTTTATTTTTATTTTCTTCATTAATTTATTTTTATATTATTGTACTTTATTTTTTTGAATTTTATTACACTGTCCTGGTTAGAGGTTGAGAAGTAGTCCCATAACGACTTGTAGATATTGTGGCACAAGGACCTCAACTTTGGAGTTGTAACCACTCAAAAAGAGTAACTGTTCAAAAAAAAAAAATCATTAAAAAAGAAATAAATAAAAATAAAATAAAAATAAAAAAATAAAATAAACAATCAAAAAAAAATTTAAAAAGATGGAAAAAAATTTTACATGATCTCTCCTTCAGCAATTGCCAGCCACTAAAAATCAAAAAATTTTAGAACATAAAAAAATTTTTACTTTAAAAACATCCACAATATTTGCGAGATCCTTGTTTATTTGAGCTTCAGTCTGAAAAACAGCTTTGTTGAAAGGTTACTCTTGTCAGCCAAATATTCGTCCAAAAAGTAAGAGCCTTATGTTTGAAAACAATGTTCTCGTTCGGGTTTTCTATCATTGCCATTATTTCTTTAAAAAAACATAAAACTGTTTTAGAAATAAGGCAAAAAATTTAAAAAATCAAAAACAAAAAAATTTTAAAAATCAAAAAAATAATTTTGAAAATCAAAAAAAAAAAAATTTTAAATAAAAATTAATAAATTTAAAACCCTAAATTAAAACAAAAACAAAAATTAATTAATCAAAATTCTTATTTGCAAAAAAAAATGTCAAGAATTTATAAATTAAAATTAAATTATCAAAAAAATAAAAAAAAAATTTAAAAACAAATAAAACAAAAAAAAAAGAATTTACCGTGAACAATTTTTTGAGGCTCCAAGGATGCTTTAAAACGGGGATGGAAATGCATGCGAATCATGGAACGCAAACCCTCCAAACGGACGGCGATATAGTTGTGAGGCGAAAGAAAGCTGGAGAAATAAAAGGTGGACAAGTTGAGGTATCCCTTCAAGACAAGGGAACAAAGGGAGGCGATGCAGCCGACAGAGATGAGATTACGATAGGAAGGGATTACTCGGTCCAGCTGCAAATATCTTTTGATTTGGGTGAGGAGTCCGAACATCAGCTGGTTGTTGGTCTTCATGTCCACTTCTATGTTTTGCACGGAGCTGATGATGTTGGAGAGGTAGATGCAGTCGATGTATTTGTTGTTGGCGTTGTCGTTGTATTTCATGAGGTCGGTCAACAAGTCCAATATTTCATTCGGGGTGAATCCTAAATGAAAACAAAGAGTAAAAAATATTAAAATAAATAAAAAATAACGGAAAAATATTTTTAAAAATTAAATTAAAAAAAAAACAATTAAAACTAAAAAAAAAATCAAAAAATTAAATAAAAATTAATTAAATAAAAAATTTTAACATAGAAAAATAAAAATTTGAAAGATTAAAACAGTAGAAAATTTGTTTGATTTTTTTAATTTTAAAAAAATTTTTAAAAAATATTTAAAAAATATTTTAATAAATCTTCATACCCTTTTCGTCTTTTACTACAGAGAGACGCTTGATAACCTTGCATTGAACAAAGTAACTTGAAAAATCAGAAAAATCGTTAGAAAGAGGCAAAGTCTTCTCGTTGATGTAGTAATTATCTTTGTAAAAATCCAACAGGACATGCATTCCCTTCCAACCTGTTTCCTTGCAACTCAACATGGACAAAGCGTTTGCAGCGTGTTGACGTACACGATAATACATTCTCTCGTCTACCAACACGTTCTCTACGGTAGATGTGGAAGAAAGGTTTTTGAAGTGAGAAATTCCATAGAGTGCTTCGATTTGGGCCGTAACAGAAGGATCACTTTCAAGTTGTTTCCTAAAAACAAAAAACGAATTAAAAAAGTTTTAAAAATAAAAAAAAAAAAATCACAAAAATTAACTAACATAAATTATTAAAAAAATAAAAAATATAAAAAAATAATAAAAAAATTAAAAAAAATCACAAAAATTAACTAACATAAATTTGAAAAAAAAAAATAAAAAAAGGAAAAATAAAAAAGTTTAAAAAATAAATTTAAAAATTCATCAAAAATAAAAAAATTGAATAAATTATAAAAAGTCATCTAAAAAATAATATTTTTTACCTCCACATCCACTCTGGTTGAATATATGTCAATTTTTTGAACCACAAATAATTGGGATCAACTTTTACATAACGCAAAGGGGCCAATGGATGATCTTCACAAGCGATTTCAACAGGTTGAACTATTTGGGAGTTCTCGTCCATGGTGGTTTCCAAATTTTTTCTTTTTCTTTGTTTCTTCACTCTTGAAAAAACGTGAAGCTCACAAAAAGAATAAGCAAAGGTGGAAGAAAAGGTGAACTGATGTGTATGAGAACCGTCTCTTTCTACGATGCACACTGGAATGGATCCCTTTTGAAAATTTTTTTAATAAAAATCAAAAATAAAAAAATAAAAAATAATAAAAATAAAAATCAAAATAAAAAATCAAAAATAAATAAAAATAATACTAAAAAATAAAAATAAAAAAAATAAAAAAAAAATAAAAAAATTACAGAAAATCTTGATTTGGTGAGATCTTGCAAGAAAACAAACTCCAAGTTTTGATCTTTTTCGTTGTAAGTAAACCCACATCTCACATGGATCATGTTGGTTCCTATGATGAACCTCTCGTAAACACCTTTCATATCATAACCAGTCAAGTTCTTGACTAACTTGAGAAAGTTACGAGTGGACCAATTCCTATTCTTCAGGTAAGCGTTGGATTTAGAAGTGGAAGGTCTGGTGAGGGCTTTATGGACAGTGTAAAAAGCCTGAGAGGAGACAAGTTCTTCCATAGTTCTCACAACGAAAAAAGACTTGTAAGAGTAATAGTCACCAGAAAGTTCGACAGGATGCAAGACTTCATAATTCAAAAGAGGCTTTTGGTGTTCTTCTGTCAACAAATTTTCCAACTTTTTGATCATTTTGTAACAATCATACACGTATTCATTATTTCCAAACGCCTTCTTTATGTATTCGAAAGAAAGTTTCATAGAAAGTCCCTTCGTGAACCAAGTATGTTGATAATCGCTTGCTGTTACGAAACATCCATAATATTGTTGCGCCAAAGAAAGGGCCATCAATTTCCTAAGCTTGTAAACTTGGTTTATGTGTGTTTTTTCGTAAAGCAAGTCCCTCGAAAAAATGGAAACGCTCTCGTACGAGTTTTCGTGAACTTTGCTTTGGATCAATTGTCCTAAAAAAATTTGTTTGTAATTTTTAAAAGGAAATTCAATCCCCAAAAAATTTTGGTAAAAAGTGTAAATATCATTGAAATATTTCACAGATTGCTTTAATAAGGAAAGATCTCCTGGCATACAAAAATGAGTGATTGTTTCGGGATAAACAGGATCGGGAAGGATTTCGAATTTTCCAATCGCCAAGAAGATCTTATTTGGAGAAATCGGATATTCAGATTTATAGACATAAGTGACTTCCTTATTGTGGATGACCTTATAAAAAAAATAAAAAAAAATGATTAAAAAATAATGAAAAAAAATTATTTACTTTTCCTGCTAATTTCCCTGATGCCACCACTATGTAGTCCGAATCGGTAGTTATTTCTATCTCAAAGTTTGTTTTGTCTGCAAAGTTGTCTGCACAAGGAAAAAGAGCCCTCACTCCACCATAATTACTTTCTGTGTACATGTAGGATATCTCTTTCTCCCCTGATTTTAATGGAACAAAAAATACTCCTCCTTTAGGTTCTGATGATTCATAGTATATCTTAACATCGACTTTAAATCAAATTAAAATAATTTCAGAATTTGATTGGAAAAAAATGTAAAGAAGATTCAAATTCTCTCAAAAAAAAATTTTAATTATGAAAGAATTATCATTATTTTGAAAAGATTATATATGTTTTTATATGACGATATTTAAATATGTTTTACGTTGATAATTTGGTATTGTTTTCATTTGTTCCATTATTTTGATTGGTATTTTTATCGCCAATTCACCTCTTGAGGATGCTATTTGTGATATCTTCCAATAACATCCCAATGTTCTCAATTCTCTCAGATTTGATTGATCAGGAGGTGTCAAATTCACCATCAATTCCAATAAATCGAATTCTGCTTCTACCCCATTTATTTCAACATAAGATATATGGCAAGATCTTGAATTCAAATTTATTTTATCAATCATTTTAGTTGGCAATACTTTTATTTGTGCCAATCCCTTTAAATATCCAAATAATTATATTCACTGTTTACTCAAAATATCAATAATATACCTTTATGGATTGATTTTGAAGGTCTATTGTCATTGATATTTTCTCATTTAATATCTTGAAAGTTTTTCCTCCCTTTTTGTTCTTATTTGAGGAAGATTTGCTATTGCTATTCTTCATTTTTTTTTTATTTTTCTTTAATGTTTGGGATGATGAATTGTGAGTGATTGATGGAGAATTTGAATATTCCATTTTTTATATTGGTTTATAAACCATCAACAAATATTCAGTTATAAACATTCTTAAGAAGGATTTATCTTTGTTTTTGAAAAATATAAAAAATATTTATAGATTTGATCCAACAGTATGATAATTTGGTCAATTAATTTATATGACAAAAAGGATAATTGAATGAATGTTATTTTCATGTTGATATTCAGTGAATTCAAAAAAATAAAAAAATGATTGATTTTGGTTAAAATTTGTTTAGAGAGATGTTTTTTTCCTTGAGTCATTGAATAAATACAAACAGAATTGAATGAGTAAGATTTTCAAAACATATTTTTTTTTTTTATTTTTGATTGTTGATGACTCAAAATTTAAAAAAAAAATATATAAAAATTAAATTAATATTTTTTGTTAAAGTTGATCACTTTGTAATTAATTTTAAAAAAAAAAAAAAAAAAATCACTCTTTATTTAATTTTAGAGAATGAAATTCAACAAATTATTAATAGGAATTCTTTTCTTATTTGCAATCTTGTCTTCAGTATCATGTGAAGAAGAGGCAAAGACCGAAGAAACCAAAGAAAAAAAAGAAAACATTGGACCAGTCATTGGAATTGACTTGGTAAAAATATTTTACAACTCTGAATTCAAAATTATAAAAACAAATGATTTTTTTTTTTAAATTGATTTAAGATAATACATTTTATTATTATTTTTGATTATAAATTTTTTCTGAATTAATTTCTTTATAATTTCCATTAATATATAAAAGGGTACAACATATTCTTGTGTTGGAGTGTGGAAAAAAGGAAAAGTAGAAATCATTGCAAACGATCTTGGTAATCGTATTACACCATCATATGTTGCATTTACCAAAGATGGAGAAAGATTGATTGGAGAAGCAGCAAAGAATCAAGCTCATCTCAATCCAACAAACACATTATATGATGTAAAGAGATTCATTGGAAGAAGATTCGATGAACCTTCTGTACAAAGAGATATTAAATTATTGCCATTCACCATCTTAAATAGAAACAATAAACCATTTATTGAGGTTGAAGTTAAAGGAGAGAAAAAGGTATTCGCACCAGAAGAAATCTCTGCTATGGTATTGGTAAGAATGAAAGAAATTGCAGAAGCATATCTTGGAAGAAAGGTAGAAAATGCTGTTGTCACTGTACCAGCATATTTCAATGATGCTCAACGTAAATCCACCAAGGATTCTGGTACCATTGCAGGTCTTAATGTATTGAGAATAATCAACGAGCCTACCGCTGCAGCTATTGCATACGGTCTTGGAGAAAAGAATGAGAAGCACATTATGGTGTACGATTTGGGTGGTGGTACTTTTGATGTCTCCATCTTGACTATTGATTCTGGAGTCTTTGAAGTAGAATCCACCAGTGGAGATACTCACTTGGGAGGAGAAGATTTCGATCAAAGAGTCATTGAATACTTCCTCAAACAATATAAGAAGAAGACTGGAAAAGATGCTTCTAAAAACAAGAAATCCATCCAAAAATTGAGAAGAGAAGTTGAAAAGGCAAAGAAATCCTTGTCCACTCAACATCAAGTAAAAGTAGAAATTGAATCCTTCTTTGATGGTGAAGATTTCAGCTGGAAATTGACTCGTGCTCGTTTCGAGGATTTGAACATTGATCTCTTCAAGAAAACTTTGGGTCCTGTCCAACAAGCACTCGATGATGCAAAACTTCAAAAACACGAAATCTCAGATATCGTATTAGTAGGAGGTAAATATACAATGAATTAAAAGGAATAAAAACATAAAGGGAATATTTAAAACAAAATACTTATCAATCAAAATATACCTCTCCCATTTCTTAAAAACGTATCTCATTCATTTTTCGTTTTAAAAAGGATCTACTCGTATTCCTAAAGTTCAAGAATTGATCAGAGGATTCTTTGGAAGAGAACCTTCTCGTGGTATTAACCCTGATGAAGCAGTTGCTTTCGGAGCAGCAGTTCAAGGAGGAGTTTTGGGAGGAGCAGATGATGTTGACAACATTGTCCTCATTGATGTCATCCCACTCACCATGGGTATCGAAACTGTAGGAGGAGTTATGACACCATTGATCAAACGTAATACTATGGTCCCAACCAAGAAATCTCAAACCTTTTCTACCTATCAAGATAACCAAGATCGTGTATTGATCCAAGTCTTTGAAGGAGAAAGATCTATGACTAAGGATAACCACGTCCTCGGTAAATTCGAACTTGGAGGAATTGAAAAGGCACCAAGAGGTGTTCCTCAAATTGAAGTCACTTTCGAAGTCGATGTCAACGGTATTTTGAATGTCATGGCGGAAGACAAGGCTAGTGGTATCAAGAAGCAAATCACCATCACCAGAGATAAGGACTCTCTTTCTGATGAACAAATCAAAAAGATGGTTGAAGAAGCAGAAGCTATGGCTGACGAAGATAAGAAGGCAAAGGAAAAAGTCGAATCTAAGAACAGTCTTGAAAACTACGTCTACTCTATTAGAAATGCAATCAATGACAATGAAAAACTTGGAGGCAAAATTGATGCTGAAAAGAAAGAAAAAGTCGAAGCTATCATCAAGGAGGCTATCGAATGGATCGATGAGAACGCTGCTACTGCTACTAAAGAAGAGTTAGATGGCAAACTTCTCGAGTATCAAAAACAAATCAATCCTTTGGTCGGACAACAAGCTGGTGCTGATGGCGCTGGTGCAAATTTTGAAGAAGAGCCAGCTTCTCATGATGAATTATAAATGAATTATATAAAAAAATTAAATTATTTAAAATTTTAAAAAAAATTTATTATAAATTTTTACAAAAAAAAAAAACGCAAATTTTTGGAATCTTTTTCTATTCACCCAATTAAAAATGATTCCAAATTCATCAGGTAATTCAAGTTTATCGATGCACAACATCTTCCAGAAAGGTAAAAAAAAAAATATTTTTATTCAAAATTTTATATTCATACCTATGAAAATCTTTGTGTAAGAAAATGGAGATGTTTATTCTTTTGGGAACAATTTGTTTGGACAATGTGGAACAGGAAATGAAGATATGGTTTCATCGCCCACCAAAATAATGAATAACCCAAACATTAAATCAATTATCCTTGGGGATTTTACTTCATTTTATATTGAAAGTGAATCTCTTTGAATTAATATTTTATCAAAAGTATAATTTTTAATTATTTTCGACAATAGGAAATGGAGATTTGTATGGTTGTGGTAAAGAAATTTTTTATTGAATAATTTTATGCTTTAAAATCTTTATTTTCAAATTTAATAAATAGGAAGAATTAACTTTGGAAAGAATGAGAAATTTATAAAAGAGAATCTCTTAACATTTATTTTTATTTGCTCCAATGTTAAGCAAGTGGCACCCCACGAAAAATTTTCTTTGATACTCAAAAGTTAAAAATACAATTTTTTTATTGCAAATTTCTTTGAATTATTTTTCATTTATTTTTTAATTTCCTTTGATAATTTTTTTTTTTTTATAAAGATGATGGGAAAGTATGTCTCCTAAGTGAAATATTTGAAGAAAAAATTGATAATGTGGTTTCTTTGTCAAGTGGGAATGATCATTTTTTATTTTTGAAAGGTAATTCATTATAAAATAATAATTTTAATTTTCAAATTTGTTTAATAAAAATTTTTTTTTTTTTTTAATTTTTATTATTTTAAAAGATTAAAATTTTTTAAGAAGTATTAATATTTTTTTTAAAATGATTCAGAAAATGGAGAAGTATGGGTGATGGGATCAAATGAAAATGGAGAATGTGGATTGAAAGGAGATAAAAAAATAGAAAAACCCACATTTTTATTTTTGGACAAAAACATTATTTCTGTTTCTTGTGGATATGACACATCCTTTATTTTAACAAGTAAAATGAATACATTTTTTAAACTAAAAATTTAATTAAATTTAATAAAATTCAAAAAAAAATAATTTTAATTAAATAAAGGAGATGACAAAGGAAATACAGTTTTGAAATGTTTTGGTTTTAATGAATATGGAGAATTGGGATTGGGTCATAATAATCCTCAATTTGGAATTGCTTCCATTGATTTTATTCCGAATATTTCGTCATTTCATTGTGGATCTGCACATTCTTTAATATTAACTTGTAAATTATTTTATTCTTATTTTTGTATTTAATTTTTATTATTTTTATTTTTTATTCTTATTTTAATTTTTAATTTTATTTTTTTCTTATTTTTATTTTATTTTTTTATTTTTATTTTTTATTTATTTTTTTATTCTTATTTATTTTTTATTCTTATTTATTTTTTATTTTATTTTTTATTCATTTTATTTCTTATTTTATTTTATTTTATTTGTTATTTTGTAGCTGAAGGAGATGTTTATGGATGTGGATTGAATAATTATGGTCAACTTCCTTTTGGAATTGATGAATTGAAATCTTCTTTTACAAAAACAAGTCTTTCCAACATTTCTATTATTACAACTGGATTCGAGAATTCTGTTTTTGTCAACAGTAAGAAATTTTGAAATTTTTTTTTTTTAATTAAAAGATCAATAGTTTGATCAAAATTTTTTCTTGTTTTGTTTTTATTTAAATACATTGATTTATTTTTTGAAAAATTTTAGCTCATTCTTTTTATTTTATTTTTTATTAGCGTGATTCGAAATAATCTAATTTTGATTATTTTCTTCTCTTCCTTTCACTATTTACTTACTATTATTTTTAGAAAAGAAAGAAATATTTATTTATGGGAATAACAATTATGGTCAAATGGGTAAAGGAAATGAAGAAGGCCAAGTTTTATTTAAACTTGATTTTGATGATTTAAAACTAATACAAGGACACCAAATCATAACTGTAATAATTTTAATAAATTTTAAAAAATGATTGAATATTTAAAATTTGAAATTTGTTGAAAAATTAGGTTTGGTCAACAGACAACCACAAATTATTTGGGAAAGAGTTCAAGGAAAGAGTTTTTATTTTCTTGTTGTGTTTGAAACATTCCAAAGAGTTGTTTTCAAACAAAATCAAACTTCCAAAACCTCTCCAACACATCATAATCAATTTATCTATTTGTCAAAAATAAAATCAATTAAATAATAATTGAAAAAAAAAAAAATCTCTCCCGCCGGGACTTGAACCCGGATCGTCCGCGTGACAGGCGGAAATACTAACCACTTATACTACAGGAGATTTAATGCTTTTTATTAATTTTTTATACTAACTATAATTATTATAAGAAATAGATTCAACTTTACTTTGTTTATTTTTAAATTTTGGTAAAAATATCCAAACAATGACAAAAAGTTCTTTAATTTCATTCATTTTATTAATGTATTTGAAGTTATAAATATAAATATAAAAAATAAAAAAGCTTGGTTTACATAAAGATGTCCAATTTTTCAAAACATAATTTCTTCCAAAAAGGTAGAATCGATTTATTAATAGTTATGTTTATATTTTTTAGTAATTTTGTTTAAAGAAAATGGAGATGTTTATTCTTTTGGAAATAATTTATATGGACAATGTGGAGGATCAGATGATTCGATCATTATCTTAATCCCCACAAAAATAATGAACAATCCAAATATCAAATCGATAATCACAGGAGAATTTAGTTCTTTTTACATTGAGAGTATTTATCATTTATTTAATTTTTAATTCATTTTTCTAACGTGCTTTTAAAAAACAAAGGAAATGGTGATTTATATGCATGTGGTAAATAAATAATTTATATTCATTTTTTTTTAAATTAATTATTCAAATTTTTTGAAAAGGAAAAAACAAAGATGGGCAGTTGGGAATTGATGATGAACGTAGTTTTTTCTCCCAATTTACTTTTGTTTGTTCGAATGTTAAGAAAGTTTCAGCAACAGAAAGATTTTCTTTGATGCAAAAAGGCAAAAAAAAAAAAAACTTTTTCTTAAAAAGAACTTTTTTTTTTTCATTTAAAATTTTAATTGAAGATGATGGGAAAATATTCTGGAATGGAAGCAATACTCATTTAAATAAGAGAGCTTTAAATTTTGAAGAAATTAAAATAGAAAATATTGTTTCCTTCTCTTGTGGTTTTTATCATTGTTTATTTTTGAAAGGTAAATAATCTTTTTTTTTTTTTTTAAATGATAATTTTAATTTAAATTGTTTCATATGTTTTTTTATAACTAGATAATGGAGAAGTGTGGGTTATGGGATCCAATGAAAAAGGACAATGTGGTTTCGAAAATGAAAAGGATGTTGTTGATTCTCCCACTCTTTTATTGACTGACAAAAAAATATTTTCTATTTGCTGTGGAAGTGAATCTTCTTTCATTTTGACAAGTAAAATTTTTAAAAAAACCCTGAAAAAAAATAAAATAAACAGAAATAATGAAAAAAAGGAGATGACAAAGGAAATACAGTTTTAAAATGTTTTGGTTGCAATGCTTATGGAGAATTGGGATTGCAACATAGTGATAATCAATTTGGTATTGTCATCATTGATTCTTTTCCGAATATTTCATCTATTCATTGTGGATCTGGTCATTCTTTCATTTTGACTAGTAAAATACAATATAAATTTCTTATTTTTAAATATCAGATTTTTATTTTTATTATTTTTTGAAGATTTTTTATTTGAAACTTTTTTTTTTTTTTTTTTTAATAAAAACCTTACTAATTGTTTTTTTTTTTTATTTTAAACTTTTTTTAGGTGAAGGAGATGTTTTTGGAAGTGGGTTAAATAATTTTGGCCAACTTGCTCTTGGAGAAGAAGATCAAAAAACAAAATATTTATACACTTTCACAAAAACCATTCTTTCAAACATTTCTCTCATCACAACTGGATACAATCATTCCATTTTTGTTGATAGTTATAAAAAATTCTATTCTTATTTTTCATTTATTTTTTATATTTTATTTATTCATTTTTGTTATTTATATTTTATTTATTTTATTTATTTTTTTATTTTTTTATTTTTTATTTTTTATTTTTTATTTTTTATTTTTTATTTTTTATTTTTTATTTTTTATNAAAAAATAAAAAATAAAAAATAAAAAATAAAAAATAAAAAATAAAAAATAAAAAATAAAAATAAAAAAATAAAAAAATAAAAAATAAAAAAATTTTTAAATAGAACAATAAAATAAAAAAAAAAATTCTTGAACTTCCGAAAACGAACAAACTTCCATCATTTTTGTGGTAGAAACTTTGATGCAGAGAACATACAACCTTTTTTATGTCTGCGTCTTTCAAAATAAGTGTAGGAGTAGTAAATTTTGATTTTCCCTCCCCAAGTTGACCATAACTATTACTACCGAACCCAATCTAACAAAATGAAAAATAATTTGTTTAAAAAATTTAAAATTTATTAATAATTTATTTTAAAAAAAATTTTTGATTTTTTTTTTGATTTTTTATTATTCAATTTAAATTTTTAATTATTTTTTATTTTGTTTTTAAATACCAGTTCTCCATTTTTCTTTAAAATTAATGTGTGATCTCTCCCACAATTCACAGAGACAATCCCAGGATCATTTAGAAGTAAGGTAGGTTTTTTACTATTAACAAGAATTCCCAATCCTATTTGCCCAACTAATATTAAACGATGAAAATTTTTCGAAAAATTCAAAAAAATTAAAAAAATTTAAAAAAGATTAAAAAATAAAAAATTAAAAAATTAAAAAAATTAAAAAAATTTAAAAAAATTTTTTTTTTTATACTATTTACACATATTGTCTCCCATCACCAACAAATCACCATTTTCTTTTAATATAAGAGCGAAATCTCTCCCACAACTGATAGATTTTATAGTTTTATCCTCTAAGAATTTTACTGGTTGATCACAGGAAAGCATATCTTCTATTCCAAGTTGTCCTAAATGTAAAAAAAAAAAAAAAAAAAAAAAAATCAAAATTTTGAAATTTAAAATTTTTCAAATAAAATAAAAAAATACCATTAGAATTTGCTTTTTTAAAATTTTAATTATTTAAATTGAATTTAAAAAATAAAAAGAGTTTTTTTTTTACATCCAAAAGAATATACACTCCCATCATTCTTTAAAACCATTGAAAACTCACCCCCACAATGAACAGACTTTATATTACTATCCTTCATCAAAACTTTTGGATCTGTAATTGTTTGTATTTTACCAACACCCAATTGTCCTAACAATAAAATTTTTATTTGTTGAAAAAATATTGGGAAAAAAAAAAAAATTAAAAAATTTATAAAAGAATGAATAAAAAATTTATGAAACAATTTTTTTAAAAAATGTTAATTAAAAAATTATCAAAAAATTTGTTTTTTTGAATTAAAATTTGGAAAAAAAAATTCTACCATACATGTTATCCTAAAATAATTTTTATAATGAATTTTCTTTCATTATTTTTTTTTTTTTTACACCACTAACTTTTTATTAGAAAAATAAAAACTCTTTATAAAATGTTAATGAAATATTTATTATTACCTATCAACTCGCCATCTTTTGTCAGTAACATTGTGTGAAATAAACCACAGCTTATTTGTTTTAAATCTATGTTTTTGTTAAGCAAAACTAGACTTGATACATCCTCTGTGTCTCCCTTCCCAAGTTGTCCTGATTAATAAAAAAAATTAGTTGGAATAAATAAAAACAAAAAACAACAAATTGTTCAGAAAAAAAATGTGTACCATATACATTATATCTAAATTCAATTTTAAAAAAAATAATTTATTTTTTTATTTATTTTTTTAATCAAATATTTACCCACATCCATATAGTTCATTTCCTATCAAAAAAAAAAAGATTAACTATTTGATTTGAATTAACATTATTTACCTATTTGATATAGGGTGTGATATCCTCCACTTGAAATTATCTTCACATCTTTGTTGTTCATCAAAAATGTGAGTTGATCCACCTCGTGAGAATTTCCTATCCCCAATTGCCCATAGCCATTCGCTCCACAGACATATATATCTCCATTATCTATCCATATTGAAGTGATTTAAGATTTGAATTTAATAAAGTTTTTCTATTTTTTAAATCCGAAATATACCATAATATAACACTGTATGATAAGCTAAATAACTCATTCTGAATCTAATTTATTTTTCTTATTTCAAATTTGAAACGATTTTTTTTTTATTTGTGAAAAATTTACTCAAAATGAAAATGATTCTCAAATGGAGTTACTTTTTAGAATTAAAAGAAAAAGTTTCGTAAAGAGATATATTGATTTACTCCAGCTAAAGAATTGAATCTTTCTTAATGGGTTTAAGTTCACTACACAAATATTTTTTTTGATTAAAATTAAAAAAAAAGCCACATCATCTTGTTTTTAAAACTTTTTCTTTTTTTTTGTTTTGAAAGCTCTTTCATTTCAAAACTTTATTTAGAAAGTTTTTAAACTTGTTTGTTATCTTTTAAAAATAATTTAGAAATCAAAATTTTTAAGTTCTTGTATCTTTCAAAATGAAAACAATTTTTCAATTATTTTTTATTTTGTAAAATAAAAATAAAAAATGGAATATCTTCCTTTAATATCTGATAGAAACAAAGATAATGAGATACATCATCTCATCTTTTATCATTCTTTCAAAGATTTCAATGAATATCTTAATAATAAAAATATCAAAGAAAAAAAATCCCTGTTCAATTTTCCTGATCCAAAATATGGATTATATCCATTGCATTTGGCCACCATCAAAGAAGATTTTGATATGATCAAATTGATAATAAAGAGTGGACTGATAGATTTGAATTCTCTGGATAGATTCGGCTGCAATTCTTTGCATTTTGCATCATTGAATGGGAATAAGAAAATGATAGATTATTACATCAAAAAAGGAGCAGATGAAAATATAAAAAATAAATTTGGCGGCAAAATTCAAATTATATAAAAATTTTTTTTGATTTTAAAAAAAAAAATTTTAGGAATTTATAAAGATATTTTAGAACAAGTTCATAGTCAAAAAACCAAAATTTTTTTTAGTGAAGATCTTGTAAAAAACAATGAACCCAATTTCATTGAAAATGACCTTGTTGTGTGTAAAAAAGATTGGGTAGAAATGTGGAGATATTATAATATAGATGAAGAAAAAATTTTGAAAGAGTGGGAATTTGAGCTTAAAAAAAATTATGAAATTTTCAAAAATAAATCAACAAAACCCAAATTAATTCTGAAACAAAATGATTTTGTTGGCCATTATCTTGTTAGTGGAGAAAAAATAGGTAAAGGCGAAATTGTAGAGGAATATTTAGGGGAGATTAATAAGGAGAAAAGAAATGAGAAAATAAAAGATTTTAATCAGAGAATTAATTCTCTAATGTTTGATGTTGATTGGCACAAAAATCTTTTTTATTTGTCTCATCCCCAAACTGACTATATTATGAACGAAATTGATTCCTTCGATTACAGAAGCCTAATGGTAAGAATTAATTTCTTTATTTAAAATTAATTTTTGAAATTATTTTGTTTAAAATAATTATCTTTTTAAAATTGATTTACTACTCTTTTATTAGTCTATGGTTTCTTCTTCTTTTCCAAATTTAATAGTTGTGAATTTAAAATATTGCAAAGGAATAAAAAATAGGAGTGTTTTTGTTGCAACAGAAGATATTGAAGAGGGAGTGAGTTTTCATTTCCGAATTTTTACAATTTTATTTTTTTATTCTTTTCTGTCTTAAATAAAAAAAATAGGAGATTTTATCATTTGATTATGGAGATCATGAAGTTAAAAAAATGAATTATTATGAAATGAGAAATGAAGAAATGTTCAGATTTTTTAAGAGTAACTCTGAAGAGGATCTCATAGAAAGTCTTTTCATCGATTATGACGAAGAAACAATCGATCTCAAAAAAATGTTAGAAATAATAGGTTTTCAATCAAAATTGAAATATATCCTTACTACTCCTTCTTCCATGCTAAATTTAATCTTGGAAAATGTTATATCTCTTGGTAATGTGAAGAGTTTGTTTAAAGAATTTTCAATGAAAAAAAGTTGGCAATACAAATTTTTCTTGGAAATTAAAAATCTGCTTGAAAAGGCAGAAAATCTCGAAAATAACAACAAAAAAATTGAAATAAAAAAAACCCTTAAAAAATCAATGGGAAAAAAGACAATTTATGAAATAATTAAAATAATAGAAAACTTTTTTAAATAAATACAAATAAATTTTTTTATTTTTATTTATTTTTTGTTCATTTTTTTTGTTTTTTTACATCATTATCATTATTAATGTTCTCACTTTTAGTTTTTTTTCTTTCGTTCAAAAAAATTGAAATATCTTTTTGGTCATGTGGCAGGACTTGTCTCACATTGATGTTAATTCTATTGTTTTGGAGGTAATCCAGCAAAAAGGGCTCAATATCGTTGTTTGGTTCCATCTTAAGAAATGGAGAAGAGCTTTTCAAAACAATAGGGACTCCATGATAAGCTAACCGGCTTTTCCCTTTTAAAAAAAAAATGAAAAAATAAAAAATAAATAATAAAAAATACCAAAATAAAATAAAGTTAAAAAAATTTTAATATTTAAATGAAAATAATTTAATATAATAGATCAAAAAATTTTTAGATTTTATTATTTTTAATAAAAAATGAAATTAAAAATAATAAAAAAAACTAATTTAAACCACATTTTAAAAATAAATAAAAAAAAATTACCACTCATAACCACACAATCACCACTATTCACCAATACAGACAAAGGAGATTTATCCTTACTCAAACCAACCTGAAAGACGGCAGAACTTCCAATAGAAGCAGAAATGATGGGGAAATCACAAAATTCCGCATCATCCTGATGAGCACACAAAGTGGAGGTGGAGGTATAGAAGTTAACGATAGCAGCTTGAGGCTTGTAATTGTCAATGTTGATCATGGAGGAGACTTTTTGCATGTATTCTCCGAGATTTTTCGGGAATTGAACGTTGTCTTCTTTTTCTGAGGAGTAAGTTCTTTCTGTCCAATTGTATTGATATCCTAAAGTGGCCCTTTTTTAAAAAAAATGAATGAAATCAATGAAAAATTGAATTTAAAAAAAAAAAAATTGTATTAAATACAAAAATTAAAATTATAAAATTATTTTATTTTTTCTTTTCAAATCGTAACATTTTTTAATTTAAACAATTTATTAAAATATAGCAAAGATATTGCTGAAAAAATTTCGAAATTTAAAATTAAGTAAAAAAAAAAATTATAAATAATGATAATCAATTGTTTAAAACAAACTCATTGTTTTAAACTTGTTAAATTAAATATTGTCATGATTTTAGAAACTATTCATTTATTTTTACCATCTTAATGAATTTAAAATTTTTGTGGGGTTCATGTCTTTGGAGTGTATCTGTTTTCTCAGTTGTTCCTTTGTTTTATTTTTCGAATATTCAACGGATTTCCCAAACACGTCCTTCAATGTTTCTACATCGTGTGTTGTGGTAAGATTTGTTTTGTTGGGTGGATTAATGTAGTTGAACAGACATTCCTTTGACCAGTTTATTTGTTCTGATAATTTAAAAAAAAAAATTCGAACAAAATTAATTTTCTGATAATTTTTATTTGGACTTTATAAAAAGATATACCCTTTATATCCATCAGATTTTCTATATAATAGAACCCTAATTTTCTTTTCAAATTTAATATCATTTATTTTCTCAATTATATTCTATAAACAATTTATATCTTTTTGTTATTAGTTTATTTTTCTATATGATGAGACCTTCCAATTCATTAAATTGATAAATATTGATCTTCCTTTCTTCATCCACTATTATTTCTTTGAAAAGAGACATCTCTTCTTTATATCTCTCCGAATCAGATGTATTAATAACAAAAGCAGGCAATTTATTATTCTTCTTATAATATGATTTTACTTCTTTCTCACTATCTCTCATTATGAGGGATTATATACAATCAATTTTTTTATATTTAAAAAAAAAAATGAAGACTTTCTCTTTATTCATCTTCTTCCTTTTGTTCTTATTTAATTCTTTGCAATCTGAGGATGTATATCTTGGTTTGACATTCTATAGCGACTCGAATTGTACCCAATTCGAATATAATTTTAATTGTACACAATCAGAATGTAAAAATAAAATTTGAAAGGATGCAGTACATTGAATACAACCAATTTAATAACAATATATTGTCAATTTTAAAAAATATTTTAAATAAATTCAAATTCTGCTTTTTATTTTTAAATAGGTTGTGATTTAGAAAATAATGCCTCGATTGAACTTTTTCCTTCTAAATTTGGATGGGTCGGAAACTCATATTCTAATAGCGACAAGTGTGGTGGGCAAGCCGTACCATTTTCCGCTCAAAAAGGTACTTGTTCCAACTTTGCTTCTGTTTCATACATTAAAGTGGTTGTATTTTCTTCTTCAACTTTTCTTTCATTTTGTTCGTTGTTGGTCATCATTTCTGTATTATTAAATTTTTAAAATAACAATTAAAAAAGTTTTTACAAAAAAAAAACTTTTTCAGAGAAATGATTTTTTTTTTTTTTTTACTTGCCAAAAAAATAAAAAATTGACAATCCTTTCAAAAATAAATAAAAAAAAAAAAAAAAATGAGAAAATTTTTATTTGCAATAATTTTCGCTATTGCAGTATTTGCAGTATCTGGATTAAAACAAACAACAAGATCACTTGGACCAGAAGGAGTTCAATTACAATTTGAATATTTAGGATCTTGCGCACACTTTAATAGCAGGGATAGCGAAACTGTACAAATATCATTACCATCAACTATACTTCCAAATGGAAATTGTTTGCCTATTGCAGTTGGAGGAGCAGATACCAACACTGTTCAAGTAAAATAAAAAAAAATTTATTAAAGTATAATTTTTTTATAATGAACAGGCAGATTATTTCTGTTCTGATATTGGAAAAGATAGATCTATCATCCATTTCGTTGAAGTATATCTTACCGATCATTCTGTTCTTCAAAATAATTTTGTATTATCCTTTGTTCCAACTCGTCCATTCCGTGCTCATGTTCCAAAACCATCCACATTTGTAAGAAAAATAACCTTTCCTCCAATTAAAATTTTGACACATTATTTTTTTATTCAATCAAATAGTCTTATTATAGAAGACCAAGTTGTAATACCACAAGTCTTGTATGTAGTCCTACACCAGTTGTTTCAACATGCAGCACTAACAAAGTAACATTGAAGAAGAAATATGTTGTCAATAGAGATACCATCTATGTTGCTGTTAACACTTTCATTGGAGATTCTTGCAAAGATACCACTGTTCCTGCTACTCCTGCTTGCTGTTCTTATGTATCCCTCACCACTGATGCAACCTTAAAAGGTATCTGCCCTTACACAGCTCCTGCTACCTTAAACAAATTTCCTAAAAGAAGTGAAGGACATCAAGGAAACCATCAAAATAACAATTATCACGATAACGACCATCACGATAACGACCATCA
>JAMYWO010000181.1:24271-45055 GCA_024220525.1 Cochliopodium minus
GATAACGACCATCACGATGACAACAATCATTATAACGATAAAAAACAAATTTAAAGCCATCCAAATAAAAAAATTCTCTTTTATCCTTATCTTGTTTTCTAATCTTTTTTCATTTGATCGAAATATAACTTTTTATTAAATATATTTCAATTATTACAAGATGGATATTCATGAGCAGATATTTCTGGGTTTTAAATTTCTTGAACCTTTAATAAATAATGAAAACATCTTTGTTAGTTGAATAATGATTTTTGATTCATGTATGCAAACAGTTGTTTCTCGCTCCATTCGGGTAAAAATTGCATTTGTGGAAGATTATAACTGACATAACATACTTTCTTTGTTTTTTTAGCTTTTGGAGAATGATTAATAAAAAAAAAGAATAAAATTTTATTTTACCAAGATGTTTTGCAAATTGATTTTCATGTGATTGTACAGTTCCACCAGATACTTCCATATTTATTGGTTCATTTCCCTAAATAAGATAAAATTTTCCATATTTTTTTTATGATCTATATAAATTGATGTTAGGACTTTCTCTTACGTATTTTGTCATCATTGATATTGTGAATTGTGATAAATTTCCTTGGGATGTACCTATCCATATGAAAAAACTGTTTTGCATCGAGATTATTTGGAAAAATACATTCAATTCTAAATGTTTCTGGCTGAATTGATAGATTTTGAAATCGGATTCCAAGATATCAAACGTATTATTTTGTAATTTTAGTTTCTCATTCTCATTTTTCTCTAATATTTGATTCTCCAATTCTAATGTGAATTTAATCTGATTTATTTCATCCATTAAATGTTATTGATTTGAATAGTGAAAGTATCTATTCGAAACACAACAATTTTTTTTTTTATGATAATTAAAATTTGATTACAACAAATGATTGGCCATAAAACAAGTATATTCTTTGAAAGCATAATTGAAGTTTTAACTCAATTATTTCAAATCAAACAATAGTGGAGATTAAAAATATAATTAATGAAAAAATATTTGTTAAATATCAAAAAAAGAAATTTTAAAGAAGAAATAGTTCAGAGTGAGGTTTGAGAGAAAATATTTTTTTTATTTTTTTTTATTTTTTTTTAAACTCAGAATAATGTGTTGTTTGTTTGAAATTGAAACAAATTTCTTCAATAGAAGATAGAAATCTAGAAAGTATGAATTGTGAACATTGAAGATCTTTTAATGCTTTGTATTCTATAGTACTTTTGATCTTTATAATATAAAAATTTAATTAAAAATATTTTTAAAAATAATTATAATTATATATAAAAAAAAAATCAAAAACTTTATTTATACCTAATTAAATATCAAATGAGAAGAGTACAAGTTGGTCCTGGAACTAATACCCATAATGCAAAGAACGATCCTGGTAAATAATGCTTTTTAAAAATTGAATTTTTTTTTATTTTTGAAATATAAAAATTTTCAAAAAAAATATATATAATCAAATTAAACTTATTATCCTCTCAATAAAAAAGGTAAATTCGCACCTGCACCATCCACCTCAGGATACAGAAGAACTGCTAATGCTTCTGGTCCTCAATCCTCAAAGGGAGATTATACCTCCACCCAAGATATTGGTAAACAAATGCCTTCTGGAACTGGAGTAGAATCTGGATACAGACGTATTGTACATGCTTCTGGACCAGAAAGTTCAAAGAAAACTACCCACACTCTCGACCCTGGACACTCTCAATTCTTGGCAAAGGGAGGAGTTAAAGGAATTGAAGAAGGAGAATCTGGAGAAACTGTACAACAAGAACAAAATGAACAACAACAACATCATAATGAAGAACAACAACAAGAAGAAGAACAAGAAGAAGTTGTTGAAGAAGAAGTTGTTGAGGAAGTAATTGAAGAAGAAGTTGTCGAAGAGGAAGTTGTAGAGGAAGAAGAGAATTAAAAAAAAAGATATAAAAAACAAATAATAAAAAAAAAAAAAAAAAAACATAATATAGAAATATATTTTTGTAATTCATAAAAAATCTAAATAATGTTTCCCATTTTTCTTTCTTTACTTTTTTGATCCTCAAAATATATAAAAAATAAAAAGTTTTTATGATTAGATCTTGGATATTTAAAAATAAAAAGTTTTTTTCAAACAACTGATCTAGAAAGGAGTTCGTGTATTTAATTTTTTTCTTTTCAATCCACCTGATTATTAATTCCTCAAATATAATTTATAAACAAGTTAAATTTCAAATTTTTAAGAAATATGCACGACATTTATATTCATATAAACATCATTTTCTTTTTCATTGTTTACTCATATAAGAAAATTCTTTTGAAATAAATAAAAATAAAATAATTTTATAAAAAAAAAAAAAATAAAAATAGTATATAAAAAGAAAAAATGAAATTAATCTCATTATTTATTATCTTCTTATTGTGTTTCACTTTTGCTGAGAAGGGTAATTAGAATTATCTTTAAAAATTTCACTATTAAATTAATATTATTGTCCTTGGATATAAAAAAATAATATTAATAACCTTTCTCAAAAAAAATACTTTAGCAACTGATGAGACCATCAGAAAGAGTTATTTTTCTGGAAGAAGTCCAGATATCATTCTTAGACCAAGAAATGTATGTTTCAAAAACAAAATAATAATTCCAAAATAACTCAATAAATCGATTCTATCCATTATAAACCTCATATTTATAAAATATTCCTTCCAAAAATAAATAATATTATTTATTTTCTCCATAAATAAAATTTTATTCATTGAATACTTTTAGTTTGTATCATACGATGATTCTTTGTTGATCAGCGTCAATGATAAACAATCTATTGGAGAATCCATCGCAGATATAGATATTGCATATTCATTATGGGCACCAAGTCACGGAGTAGATTCAATGGAACAAAGTGTAACATCTGAAAACATGGATAATAATCACGATATCTTTTCTAAAACAAAGCTTAATTTGGTTTTTTCAATTGATAATATCGGAAACAGTAAAAACAAATTCCCAATACCATTTACAAATTTATCCCATTCTTATATATTTTATGAAGCCAAATATTTTATGTTAATATATCCTTTACAAATATTGAAAATTATAATTCTATTGATCAATAGAAATATTTTCTTAATTATTTATTTCCTCCCATCTATAATAAATATTATCCGCTGAATAAAAGGAATTAATTTCTAAAACCAAAATTTTTTTCAGATGTTCTTTCCAAATTCTCCAACCTCAAATTATTCAATGGTGAGCAAAAGAAGATGTTGCAAACCGCATATGGACAAGATACCATCAGTATGTTGACCACCATCGTGAGCGGAAGAGAACCAAGATCCCATGGTATCGTAGGATCCAAATGGCTCTCCAAGAATGGCCATCAAATCTCTGCATTCAAATCCTCCAACACAATGTCCTTGGTGAACAACTATCCTGATCTCTTATCCAAGTTGTTCGTAGGAAGATCTATCGTCTTCGGTTCCTCCTTTGATTTCCAAATCTCCTCTGCTCTCTCTGCACATCCTGCTTTGTATGCTGACCATCCTTTCTGGAATGATTTTGGATTCTACTACGATTCTTCTTTGGAGTCCTTCGAGAGTCTCTATCCTTTCGCTGTCTTCGAGCCTGATCTCATGTTGAGCAAAGCTTCCATTTTGTCCAAGTGGGAACAAAAGATCCACGGTGTCAAAATCTCTTGTGAGGGATCCTCCTTTTCTATTGAGGTTCCTAAGAACGAGATCTTTGCTACTTTCAATCCTGAGAATGCCGAGGAGTTTTCTCTCGTTGCGGAGATCAAGTTTGTTTTGACCGCTTTGGAAATGTTTAAGAGCAAGGACAACTGGATCAAGTTGATCAAGGATGATTCTCCTGATTACATCTCTTTTGGTTTTGCTTCTCTTGATAAGATTCGCCAATTGTACGGAGAGGAATCTTCCAAATTTAAAGCTGCCCTTTATGCTGTTGATTCTTTGATTATTTATTCTACCAACGCATTCAAGAAAATGTACGGACAATCTATTCACTCCCATGCTCTTCTTGTTTCTCCTCAAAAGGTATCTTTCTCAAAGAAAGTCAACGATTTGGTTCACAACACTTTGTCCTCCCATCTTTTGAACCCTTCTGTCGTCACTCTCCCTGATGTTTATCTTTCCAGATCTGCTCCTCTTAAGGACATTTGCAAGTCTTTGACTCGTGTTTTGGAAAAAGAATCCATTGATGTTTTCTGCCCTTCTCTTGAACACCAAATGGCTGCTTCTCTTTTACAAAAGGAACAAGAGTTTAAGCCTTATGAACTTTTGGTTGATAATAGAGCAAACTTGGTTGGTAACAGCACCATCACTTTTAATGATGTTCTCGTCTTTCAATTGATGTTCTGGTTTGTCATTGCCATGACCATCACTTTGGTTTTTGCTTCTTGTGCTGTCTATGCTATCGATATTCCTTCTAATTCCAATCTTATTCGCCAACTTCCAAACATCTTTTTTGATCCTAATCAACAAAGACAACTCTGGTGAGAGACTCCAAACACCACATTTAATAACACCTTTTATTAAAAAAACCTTTACCAATCCCTAAAAATATTTCTTTATGTATTTTTAAAATCTAATTTTTAATTATATATTTTTTTTTTTTTGTAAACACATGAAAGAAGTTTAATTGTTTTCTTTTTCGATCTTTCTTCTTTCCTTTAGATCAAGCTTTTCTTGTTTCATGTGTTCTTTCTCAATCTTCTTTGACTCCTTCTTGATCTTGCTTACCTCCTCCTTCTGTCTCGAACGGAATTTCTTTCTCTCCCTCAACTTTCTATCAATCTCCCTTCTAGCCTCACCTCCAACCTTGGCAATGCAACCGAAGCAAAGAGGTTTGCCATTATGGACAATACACTTTGAACCAGCTTGCAAAGGTTTCTCACAACCAGAACAACAAAAGTGCTCAGGATGCCAAGCCTTGTCGGTTTCAACATCAATGATGGGATTCATTACGACAGCTTGACCACACTTCTCGCACATTTTCCCGAAGAGTTGGGTGTAATGCTTGATACAGTAAGGCTTACCTTTCTCCACGAAAAACTTTTCAGCGGTGGGTTCTTGACACTGGGTACAAACAAAATGCTCTGGATGCCATGTTTTACCAATAGCATTCAAACCACGACCTATGATAGGTTTTCTACAAGCGGCGCCTAATTAAATAAAAATTATTAATTTAAAAATTTAAAAATTAAAAAAAATATGTTATATAAAAATTAATTATAATAAAAATAAAATAAAAATTTGAAAAAGTTTTTACAAATATCAACCAACTGCATCTTGTAATGCTCCTCGCAATACATTTTCCCCTTGTATTCTCTTGCATCAACAGATTCGATAGGTTTTTTACAAGTAGCACAAGTGAAATGCTCTGGATGGGCCTAGTAAAAAATTTAAAATAAAATTTTTTAAAAAAAAAATAAAAATTTTTAAAAATTTAAAATAAAAATATTAAAAGGGGATTACATAGAGACCGTTGTTGAGGCGGACATATTCTCCAACAATCATTTTTTTACAAAGACCACACATACGTTCAGGAGCCTCCACAACTACACTTCTCTTTTCGAAGCAAACTGTACAAAAAGGATCTACAAAAAAAAAGTTTGTGAATAAAATTAAAAATAAAATGAAAAAATAAAATAAAAATAAATAAAAAATAAATAAAATAAAAATAAATAAAATAAATAAAATAAATAAAATAAATAAAATAAATAAAATAAATAAAATAAATAAAATAAATAAAATAAAAAAAATAAAATATAATTAAAAATTATAAATTGGATTTTTAATTTGTTTTTTGAAATTTACCTCCTTCTGCGTCTGCTTTAAATTCGACAGATTTCAAGGAAGTACCACATCCCACACAAATGAAATGATCAGGGTGATAAACCTGGGGGAAGAAAAAAAATAATTTTGTTTCAAAATAAAAAACATAAATTAATAAAAATAAAAATATTATTAAGAAATTTAAAAATGAAAAATAAATTAAAAAAAATATTTAAAAATATATTTAATAATAAAATAATTAAAAAATATGAAAAAATTAAAAATGAAATTAAAAAACATGAAAAAATTAAAAATAAAATTAAAAAAATTTTTTAAAAAAAATGGAAAAAATAATAAATTAAAATATTTAAAAAAATAATTAAAAAAAAAAATAAAAACCTTTTCGGCATTTTCTCCCTTAGAACGAATCATAGTACCAGTGATGGAACCCTTACAATTCTCACACTTGGGAGCAAAAGCATTAAAATAGTCTCTCTGGCAATAAATCTTGTCATTCTCAAAAGCAAACTTCTGACCAGCGACGACAGTGCCGCAAACGTTACATTTGACACATTCGGGGTGATGTGGCTCCTTGTTCACTCCGATCACCTTTCCGAAGATTTGTTGGTCGCATTTCACGCACTTGGGTCCGTGGTGGACGATTCTTTGCCCGGTTGGGGTGTGTGTTGCCATTTCTTTTCCTCTTCCTTGGTATCTTTTAATGAATAAATAAAATGTGAGTATTTTTTTATTTAATTTATTTTTTATTTACAATTTAATTAATAAATGAGAAAAATTAAAAAAAAATAATTGGTAAGTTCTTGTCAATATTTTATTTGGAATTCAAAAAAAAAAATGTTCAAAACAATAATAAAATCTTGTGAACAGTTTTGAAAAAAAGTACAAAAAAAAAAAAAATTATCTTATGAATAGTTATAAAAAATAGAAAAAAGTTTTCAAAGAATTAATAAATTTTGTGAACATTTTTTTTAAAGTAATTTTTTTTTAATTTAATATTTTTAAGAATTCATTTTGAAAGTATTTTGTAATATTATTGAAAGCATTTTTATTTTTGAATTTTTTTTTTTGGATTACCCTTTATTCAAGGTGCTTGGATCTACTCCAGTTCTGATAACACCAGAACTTGTGTTTGGTACCACTTTAGAATTCAAAAAAAGAATAAGAATGAAAGGGAAATGAGTTGAAATAATAAAGCAAAACAAAATTTCAGAAAACAAAAAGAAAATTTAAAGAAAAAAAGAAAAATAAAAAGTGAAGAAATAATAGAAAGAGTATCAAAATAATAAAACACAATATAAAAATTTGATTGAGAAAAAAAAAGTAAAAGATACTTTTAACACCAGGACCAGAAGAGATCATGTTCTTTCCAGGGCCAGAGGAGATCATGTTTTTACCTGGACCAGAAGAGATCATGTTTTTGCCAGGTCCTGAGGAGATCATACTCTTTCCAGGGCCAGAGGAGATCATGCTTTTACCTGGACCAGAAGAGATCATGTTTTTGCCAGGGCCTGAGGAGATCATGTTGTTGGGTGGGATGGGTTGGGATACTCTTTGGGGTTGATTCATCTGTTGGAATTGATTGTTTCCTCCTTGATTCATTTGTTGATATTGATTCCCTCCTTGATTCATCGGTTGATATTGATTTGATACTCTTTGGGGTTGGTTCATTTGTTGGAATTGATTGTTCCCTCCTTGATTCATTTGTTGATATTGGTTTCCTTGATTCATTTGTTTAGGTTGGAAATCGTAGTCATCCAATGATTCGTTATTATCTCCCTGATTGTTATCATCATCTTCCAAATCGTTCAATAACAAATCTGTTTTTTTTGAAATAAAGAATATTTGAGTTTATTGGACAAATAGAAATATTTTTTGGCAAATTAGATTTTTATATATATTTCTACATATGAATGAGTGAATAAATCTCCATTTGAATTTATTCTTAAATATAACTTATTTTACATTATATTGCTTGAATATTTCATTTCATAGGGGATTTATTTTTGAAAATTTTTTATATTTTCCCCTCAAAAGTATTGAAGGTAAATATAATATTTTGTTGTTTTAATTTTACCTATTTCATCATCATCCAAATCTGTATTCGTAAATCCAGGTTGAGCTTGATCAAAATCATTTCTCCCAGTGTTCATGTCATCAAATTCATTCAATAAATCATCTATATCATCAAAATTTGACATTCTTTTGCTGAATAATTATTAAACAATTTTTTTTTTTTTTGATTTTTTCATATAATTCTTCAAAAAGAACCCAAAAGATAGTATTTTCAGAACCACCATTAAAAACTATTGAAAATAACAATCAGAATGAAAGTTTTAAAAAAATTCTAAAATCAATTTTAGCTATCTTTTTTTGTTTATTTTCCAAGTCATAAATAGAAATTTTAATTTTATGTTTGAATATGTCAACATATTCTCATTCAATTTTAATGATTTTCAATTTCAGTTTAAAAAAATATACTTTAAAAAAAATTGTTTAGTTTCAATGGATATTGGAACAACCTTGATCGAATTATTTAAATGTGGTTATGAACTTTACAATAACTAACATCTTACAAGATTGCAATGAAAAGATAGGGTCTTTGGAAGATTTAAAGATTGAACTTTGCATGTTCATCAACAATACTTACACCCTCCAAGATTTGATAATAGATTTCGAAAAAAGAAATGGATTTGTAAAGGATTTCAAAGAATTTAACTAATTTGCCAAGAATAATAACCCTTTGCAGGAAAGAATAAAATACAGTTGCAAATGATAAGCAGAGTGTTCCAGATCAGTTTAAAATCTGGCAAAAATGTTTTGATGAATGTATCAATATAATCACAACAATTTCCAACAAATATGGAACAAAACCATTCGGGTTAAAAATTTTTTTTTAAATATAAACGAATATTTATATTTTAATTTTAATCTTAACTAAAATTTATATTTTAAAAGATTATTCAAAAGAGTGTAATATAATGTATCTTTATTGCTGAAAAACAAAGTTTTGATTTCATAAATAGTAGGTATGAAAGTAGACTTGCAAAAGATGAATGAAGAATTTAAAATTTCGGTAATTGTCCACCAAACTAAGTTCTTAAATGATATATCCGAAAAGCTTAACACAATAGTAGATTTTATGAGGAATGACGATATCTTAAAGGACTGTCATGAAACTACATCTTATTTTTGGATTACAAACTTTAAAAACAAATCTTTAAACGTGCCTAAAGAAGATTTTACTTCTTAGTAAATTATTTAAGAAAATTTTTAATTAATTTAATTTCATTTTTTTTTTCAAACTTCATATAAGTTTATCAATGGAATTTTAAAGATAAAATTTGAAAACGTTGACAAACTACATGATGAAGCAAAAGAATTGGCCAAAAAAAATAGCTGATCAGATAACTGAGGAGAATGAAAAGGTTGTAAGCAAAGAGAAACTTAGGAAATCAATTGTAGCAATTACCGAAAAAAAAGAAACATTTAGAACAGTATTTGCTAACTATGATCCAAAATTTGGATGTTAATTAAAAAATTTTTTTTTGCTCTGTTTTTTAATTTTGAAATTTTGATAAATAAAAAAAAATAGAATTTAAATTTTTTTGAATTGAAATATGAAGAAAGAAAATAGCTTCAATTCAGTTTTGAATCCAATTATGGCGGCCCAAAAGTAAAATCCTATTTTCCCAAAGTCAAATATATTCATAATACTAACAAATAATTGAACATAATAGATTCATGCAAAATAGAAAATTTAATTATTCCAACATTAACAATAAATATCTTCAATTTGGAGATTCAGTCTCATTTTCTGTTCCCAAATCAAATGATTTTATCACATCAGATGGGTAAAATAAATTCGAATATATTTCGTTTTCTCCAAATTATGCATTATTTGAACCTCTCATTCAGATTTATTGATAATCATTGTTTATTGAAAGAATATGTTCCCCAGAATTATGGAGATTGTATCTTCAAATTCGTTCCCCAAATGAGATATGATCAAGAGGAGATTTTAAATAAGAAATTGGAGGAAAAGGGAGAGTTGGGAGCGACCGAAGAAAGAATATATGAATTAGGAGATGAAGAATTGATTGCATTATATCAGAGATTTCAGTCTGAGAAAAAAGGTGAAAGAATTTTTTCAAAATCCCATCATAAAAGCAAAATTTCATTTTATTATATAATATGTTGTGCAAATAAAAATCAACATAAAACTTTATAATCTTTAAATCAATAAATTCAAATCAATAACTTTATATTTCACTTTTATATTTGGATTTTTAAATGAATTAAAATTTGTTGATAGACAATGAGAGGGAATTAAATCATTGGGAAGGCCAAAATATAAAATACGGCAAAACTATCCAACTTATTCACGTAAAAAGCGGAAAGTTCTTGACAGTGACAAGCAAAGATGTATCAATTCTTGAAAAGCAAAATTTTTCAATTGTATTGGAGAAGGAAGGATCACAAGGATCAAAGTTTGTTGTTTCTTCAAGATACAAGGTTAATAATTTTACTCAAAAATTTAATTTATTTGAAATTTTTTTTTTGGTAGATAAGATCTGAAGGTGAAGACATTCACACTGGAGATCAAATTCTTTTGATGAATAAACAATATGGATTGTATATGCATATGAGTAAAAAGAGAAACACAACGGGATTTAAAGAGGTAAAGTTTTTTTTTGTTTGTAAAAATTTATTCAATGTATAAAAAATAATTTAAAAAGATTAATGCTTCTTTGGATCCTACGATTTGGGGAATGATCCCCTTCTCTCCTTTTCTTAAAAGTACTGATAATGATTACATCTGTGCGGGAGATGCAGTACAATTGTTTTACATCGAATCTGAAAGAGTTTTGACAAGAACAAACAAAAGAAGATTGCTTTCTGATCCAAAAATAGAATCAACTTCACATTCACTCGATCTCATATTGGAACTTGAAAAAACAAGTGAAAATAACAGCAATTCTTATTGGTTGATCGAAAATGTGGATGTACATATTGGAGGAAAGCTTTGTTATGGAAATCAGATCCGATTTAGACACATTGCCTCTTCTGAATATTTGGCTATGAGATTTGACAAGTATGTCAGTGTTCACTCTGAAAGTGATTCACCAAGAAATGAACATAGAGGAACTTTTTCTCTGTACACTACTTTCGAGCCTAATGATGAGAGCGTCTTCACTTTTCAATCTCTTCATCCTGAACACAAGGATGACGCTTACATTAGAGGAGGATCACTTGCATGGCACTTGCTGATAAAGAATGTAATTCACAAGAATTACTTGGCTCCTCATTTCGAAGAGAGAGATGTCAAGAGTATCACTTTTACTATCTACGAGGAAACTCACCGTGATGATATTAACTCTTTTTGTCTCCTGATGATTCCTAGAGAGGATCTTTCTTATGTTTATGAAAGTTTGGGAGAAGTCAGGACAATCGAAAAATATTTGCATTTAATTTCTCTTCCAAAGTCTTCTTCTGCTAGAGAAGCTATCCCCAAAGTTGCGAGAACAACTTGTTCCAAGTTGAAAGTTTTGCTTGAAACTTGCTTGGAGACAAAGTACCAAGACATTCTCAGAGAACAAAACATTTTTGGAATTTTGATCGATATCATAAAGTTTACTTTCAATGAGGAGTTTGGCATTTCCATCAAAAGTATTGAAGATCCTATCAATTTTAGTATCGTCAGCATTTGTAAATTATCATTCCAAATTATGGGAAATCTCATCAGCGAAAATTTAAAGAACAGGTATTTATTTTATGTTTTATTGTTTTTTTTTTGTTTTTATTTTTATCAATTCAGGGAAGTGCTTTCTAAAGAATTCAATTTTATCAAAGAGTATGTGGAGATTTTTAGTGAAGCTAGCGAGACCCTTTTCGAATTGTTGAGAAATAATTCAACCATCCTACAGAACATCACAAAGGAGGAATGTTTATTCTTCATTGATCACCTGAAAAAAGATGGTAAAATCAACTACGATTCTCCTTACATCAACATCTTTTCCATTTTATGTATCTGTGGAGGAGAGCCAATACCAGAAAGCCAGGTGATCTTAGTGGAGCATTTTCTTGAATCAGGTGAATTCTTTGTTCCTATTCTCCTTAAAAACGATATTCTTCATGTTGATTGCTCTTCTGATGGTGTGATCACATTGGAAGATTTCATCATCAAATCAAGTGAGAGTGTTTTGAATTATTTAGCTGTTTCCATCCAATTTCTTGCTGATGCTTGCTTTGGAAAAAACAAAAAAGCTATAAAGTTGGTAGGTGCAAAGTTGTCCTTCGAGGTAGTCATCAGCTGTATTAAAGACAAAAATCTCCCTGATGTTCTCAGAACTGCTTTTTGTGATCTTCTTCACAATCTCTACATTTCCACAAACAAAGTAAAAGAAAAGAGGATTTCTTTCACAAAGATATGGTCGAAATTAACAGAGGAGAAAGAACCAGCAGAGATCTCAAACGAGTATCAACAAGTGAAAGTGATGATCAAATCATTTTTTTCTACAATAGCAGGACAACAAATCAAGGAGCTACCTAATGTACGTTTCATCCTTTCTCTCATCAAAGTAGTCAATTCTCTCTTTAACTTTGGTTTTTATTCAACCATCGAAGAGATTGATGATATCGTGCCTTACCTCGTTAGAATCATTGAATATTTCCCAAAGAAAAAGAGCTCTGTGAAAGAAAAAAACAGTGTTCTTGCTGAAGAGGAAAAGAGAAACAAACAGCTCGATCGTTTGAAGCATCAGATCTGCGTTGTTTTGGATTTGATCTTTGAAATCAGATTGGATATCAGAATAAATAGCTTAATGTACTTGTCCAAGAAGAGCTTTGAAGAATCAAAACTTTTATTCGAACAACCTGACAAAGAAACTGTGGAGACGATCAGAAACACAACCAAGATCCTCTCTTTTGAAAAACATCAAGAATGGAAAACCCAAAGCTTATCTTCTACTCTCCAAAGATTGATCAAATCCAAAAATTCCAATCTTTCTTCTTTGAGCGCCAAGCTATTCATCAATTACTTCAACGAAAAGGAGATCATCATCTCTTCTCTAAAAAATATTCAAATCTTGTTATCTGATACCAGTGTTGAGACATACAAAGATGTCGTAAAAAAGATCGATACTTTAAAAAATTTCGTTGGATCTGAGGAATGCAGCACATTGGTAGATTCTGTCATTGAAATCCTCGATAATTTCATCAATCACTGCACATCTGATGTAGATAAACTATCAAATCAAAACATCATGTGCAATATGAGGGTACATGAAGCGACAATCGACATTTTGAGCAACAGATACAGCGATCTTGACAAGAGTGTTGAAAACAAGTTGATCTCTAAATGTCTTGAATTCTTAAGAGAGTTTGTAAGGAAGAATCGTACAAATCAAGAGATTCTTTACAAGAGAGTTGATTTATTCTTGAATCCAAAACTTTTGTTGATCGAAGCAGGTTCTGATCTCGTTTCCGAAATATTCAGAAACAACACTTTTTGTTGCACACAAGTTACAGAGAGACAAATTCAGGCAGTTATCAATGTGATTTCGGCAGGAAACAAACTCCCTAGAATCCTTTCTATATTGAGCATCATCCAATCTGTAAACGGAAAGTTGAACAGAAGAAATCAAAATCTCGTCATGAAATTGTTTTTGCAAAAGGGAAATCAAGTTTTGATTCTTTTCAACGATCCTGAAAGCAAGATCAAAAGGAACAATCTCATCAAACAAGAAGATTACAAAGAGGAAAACAGTTTGTTGAAGTATTACAATGCTCAGCTTGATCTCATCGTCACTTGTATCACTGGAAAGATATTCGAGACAGAAATCAAAGCGCAAGGTCTTTATTCTTTGGATGATTTCTGTGATCATCTAACAGATCCAATCAACATGAGAGAAACCAAATCGAGAATGATCATGTTTCTTCTTGAAAGGTAATCAGAAAAATTATATTTCTAAAATTCATCGTTAAAATTTCTTTTTTAGTTTCTTTGAATCTGAAAGGATGTACGAAGGAGTAGAGTATGATCCTTCCATTTGGAGAATTTATGAATATTTCAACGATGAAATCTCTTTGCTGTTGGAAAGTGGGGAGATCAGCCAAGATATACAAGATATGAATTTCACATTCTTCGTTCTCCTCAGAAAATACTTTGAGAAATACTTTTCACCTGATACAGCAGAAAAAGATCAGACTCTGATAGTGAAAAAGATGTTTGATTTGATGTTCAGAGTATATGAATCACATAGATACGAGAAACATCCAAAATATAATTATCTCATGCTTGCCCTCAAAGAAATTTTGAAGAGATTGAAAGGATATGTCGATGATTGGGAGAATAAAATGCAAATCGTGGAAAATCATCTCAAAGAGACCAAAAGCATCAAAATCGAAAACAAAGATAACAAGGATAACAAAGAGAAGATCCTTGCCAAAGATGTCAATCTCTTCTTCGAAAAATACTCGAAATTGGTCGAAGATTCTTTCGATATTCAAAAGGAAGTAGATATCCTCGCAGATACATTCGAAGCTAACTTGGACACAGGCCTTGTGAAAGTGTTGGTGCAACTGGTGACGAAAACAGAGGATCTTTTGGAAGATGATAAACTGGTTGTGAATGTCTTGAGATCTCTCAACAAAATACTTTACAGAAAAAGCAATGACGAAGAAAAAGAAGAGGAGTTGATGGAGATACTAAAGAAATTGTCTAAACTCGAGCTCGTGCCTATGTTTTGCAAGCTGATCGCAAGTGATCAAGACAGCATCGTCAACGAAACTTTTGTACTTGCCATCTCTGTGCTTTCTGGCGGAAACGAAGAGCTTCAAGAACAGATCCTCGAGCACATGAAAAAGAATCTCGACAGTGATTGGTTCTTGAACTTGAAAAACACCATCAGGAAGACTTCCTTGGAGATAAAAGATCTTCAATCTCTCACCGAAAGAGAAAGCCTTTCATTTATGAAAGAGAAAATCAAGTTTTACTCGACCTTCCTCAAGAATCTCTTCAGATTTCTCCAACTCCTTTGCGAGGGACATTACAGTGGCCTACAAAACTATCTGAGAGTCCAAACCGAGAACAACAAGTCAATCGATCTCATCTACGAAACCGTCAACTGTATCGAGAGTTTTACGGAACAACATATCACGGATGATGTGATCCCTGCCATCATCCAGATGTACACTTCTTTGACCGAGTTCATCCAGGGTCCTTGTTCCGAGAATCAGCTTTCTCTCATCAGCACCAAGCTCAGCGAGAGATCCAACATGCTCCTTTCTTTCACTTTCCCTAACCTCAAAGATCAAGATCTTGTCATTACTTTACATGAAGAAACGTTACTAACTCTTTTGTCTCTTTTGGAGGGAATGTCAAGGTAAAAATTTTTTATTTTTTTATTTATTAGAAATATTTTTATTTTTTGTTTTTGTTTTTATTTTTATTTTTATTTTTATTTTTATTTTTATTTTATTTTTAATTATTTTTGTTTTCATTTTTTTTTTTATTTTATTTTTATTTTTTATTTTATTTTATTTTTTAATTATTTTTGTTTTCATTTTTTTTTTATTTTTATTTTTATTTTTTATTGTACTTACAAATTATTATTAATTAATATTTTTTTGTAGCCCTTTGATTGCAGAACATTTAATTCATACTCTTGACTTTAAACTTTTGAGAAAGAACTTGGACAACTTATGCACCAATCCAAAAAAATACAAAAAACTTTCTCACAGATACTTTGTCTTGATGAAAACTTTGATGGATTTTGAAAGGGGTAATTTTTATAATTAATTTTTAATTTTTTTTGAATTTATTTATTTTTTATTTTATTCTTATTTCATTATTTTTTATTTTATTTTATTTAATTATTTATATTTTATGTATTTTTTTATTGAGATAATTTTTAAATAATTTAATTTTTTATTTTTTATTTTTTAGAAAATAAATTGGAAAACAAAGTAAAGCTCGAAAAATGTCAAGGATATACTGAGTTGAATGATAAGACGGGAACGATAGAAATATTGAGAAACGAAAAGTTGGAAAGAGTTTATTTTCCCATTCCCAACAGATACAGGGAAAAGAAAGTATCCACCCAAATAGATTTGCATGACAATAGGAAAAAGCAAATAAGTAAAAAAAACAAATCGAAAAAATCATTTAAAATAAAAAAAAATAACACATAAATATTTAAAAAATAAAAAAAAATATTCAATAAAAAATAAATAAATTGATGAAAACAAAAAAAAGAAAAAAATTAAACCAAAATTTAAAATAAGATTGAAAAATTAATTTAAAATTAAAAATTATAAAATAAAAAAAAAATTATTTATAGTAAATTCAAATAAAAATTTTTTTTTTTTTTTGAAAAAACAAGTTTACAGTGCGAAAAGAACAACTCAACAACAAAAGATAGAAGATTTCTTCAAACAAGCAGCACAACTGGCACAAGAAATAGACCATCAAGAAATGTTAGAAAAGAACCCCATCTACTCCAAATTCATCGACAACTTCAACGTGATGACCAACTTTTCTTTCTTCGTTGCGATCGTCATCAATTTGTTTTGCGTTTCCTTTTACTACGTCCCTTCTGGTAGCTCGGAGGCTGTGAAGGACGTTGTGATGGATGATTTTGCTTATTTTCTCGCTTATTTGTTGTGTCTCATCCAGTTTGGTGTTTCCTCCATCATTCTCTTTACTCAGGTAAAAACTAATTGATTTTAAAATAACAAAGTGTAATTAAACACAAAATGTCAAAAAAAATCAAATAAATAAAATTAATAAAATAATAAAATAAATTCATTTCAATTAAAATAAAAAATTGAAATAAAAAACCAATACAGTAAATAAAAGAAATAAAAGAAATAAAATAAAAAAAATATAAAAATAGATAAATTCAATACAAATATAACAAAGTGTAATTAAACACAAAATGTCAAAAAAAATCAAATAAAAATAATTAATAAATAAAAAAATTAAAAATTAAAAAATAAAAATTGAAATAAAAAATTGAAAGAAAAAAATAATTAAGTAAATAAATAAATAATAAATAAATAATAAATAAAAATAATAAATATAGGTTCTATCTACTTGGAAATCGGTGATAATGAGGAGATGGTCAGAAAACAAAGAAGAAGAAGAAGAAGAAGCAGATAAAGAAGGAGGAGAAGAGCAAGAGAAAGGAGGAGGAGGAGGAGGAGAAGCAAGTATAAAGAAAAGGGAGCCCACCCAGAAGGAGCTTGACCAAAAAGCAATCAGGAAGGGGAGGTTTCCGAAAAGCACCAAGGCTCGTCTCATCTCCATCTACTACCTTCTCGCCGACCCCTACATTTTGTACCGCATCCTCTATTTTTTCACTGCTTTGGCTTCTGTCACTTTGAGTCACGGTCCTTTGTTCATTGTCTTCCATTTGTTTGATGTTGTCATCAAATCTTCTTTGTTGAAGTATGTCCTTAAGTCCGTCACAGAGAATTGGTTGCAAGTAAAAAAAAAAATATTTTTTAATTTTTTTTAAAAATTATTTGATAATTTTTTTTTAAATATTTTTTTTAAATTTTTTTAAATATTTTTTAATTTTTTTTATTATTTAAATATTTTGAGTTAAACAATTTTTTGATTTTTAATTTTAATTTATGTTTTATTCGTAAAAAATATTTTTTAGATTTTATGGAATTATTTTTATTTTATTTTATATTTTATATTTTTATATTTATTTTTTTTTGAATATTATAGCTTGTTTTGACAGCTTTGCTTGCGATAGTGGTAGTTTACATTTATGCGATCATTGGATTCGTCTTCTTCAGAGAAAGATTCGAGCGTGAAGATGGAGAGATCATCTGTGAGTCCCTTTTGATGTGTTTGGTCACCATCGTGGTATGTTCCATTCTATTTCCTCTTAAAAAAAAAAAAAATTTTTTAAATATTTTTTAAATTTTTTTTTTTTAAAAAATAAAAAAGAATGAAGGTTTGAGACAAGGAGGAGGTAAATCTATTTTTCGTTTTTCCTATTTTTAATAAATTAAAATTATTTTTCATAAATTTTTTAAGATTTGATCAATTTGTTTATTTTTAATTTTAATATTTTTTATTTTTATTTCTTAATTACTTTTATTTTTTTTTATTTATCAATTTAATTAATATTTTCAATGTTTAATATAAATTTAAATTTTTATTAAATTTATTTTTTCATTATTTATTTTTTAATTTTGGTTTAATTTAAAATTAAAACTAAATTTATTTTAATTTTTTAATTAAATTATTTTAATATTTTTTTTATTTAAAATCTTTTAAAATTGATCATAATTTTATTTTCACTTTTTTAATAATTATTTTTTTTAAAAAAAAAAAACAAGGGGTGGGAGACATTTTGAAAGCACCAAAGTGGAAAGAACACAACGTGGCAACCAGAATAATTTACGACGCAACTTTCTTCTTCTTGGTGATCGTCATCCTCCTCAACATCATCTTCGGCATCATCATCGACACCTTTGGGGAACTCAGATCACAGGCGCAAGCTATTGAGGAGGATATAGAGAATGTCTGTTTTGTTTGTGGGGTTGAGAGACATCGTTTTGACAATGAGGCTTCTGGTTTTGAGAAACATATCAAGGAAGATCACAATATTTGGTAAAAAAGCTTTTTCAAAAAAAATATTATTTTTGTATTTTAAAAATAAAAATTATTATATAAAAAAAACCAAAATTAAAAATCAAAATAAAAAATACAATTAAATAAAAATAATAAATGATAACCAAATAAAAATGAAAAATAAGAATAAAAAATAAAAAATAAAAAAACCAAAATAAAAAATCAAAATAAAAAAATAAAAAATACAATTTAATAAAAATAATACAATTAAATAAAAATAAAAATAAAATAAATTAATCATAAATAAAAAAATAAAACAAAAATAAAATTAATCATAAAAAAAAAATAAAAAAAAAATAAAAATAATAAATAAAAAATAAAAAATCATTTTGTTAAAAATTTTTTTTAAAAGGTACTACATGTATTTCATTGTTCATTTGAAAAAGACACCAGAAACAGAGTACACAGGCCCAGAGTCCTATGTGAGGGAAATGTACGACAAAAACCAGCTCGACTGGGTTCCCGCCCTCGCCGCCCTCTGCCTCGAGAAAGAAGAGCCCAAAGACAAACTAGAAATGTTAGAAGAAGAGTTTTTAAAGTTGAAAAACGAAATTATTCTCAACAGAGAATTCGTTAAAGATCAATTTTTCAAATTAAAATCTCCTGTTCCTCCTCTTTCTACAAGTAATAGTTCAAGTGGCTCGGATCATCCTCATTCTAGTCCTTATGAGGTTCATCCTCCTGAGAAGCCTAGTCTTCGTAGTAGGTTGTCTTCTCATCTTCATCCTACTAAAGGAAATACTGGTAAATAAATAAATATTTTTTTCATTTATTTTTAAATGCAAATAAATTATTTATTTTTATCATAATTTTTCATAATTTTAAAATTATTTAATCTATATTTCATTTTTAAATTAATTTTTTCAATTTTTATTTTGAAAAGGAACAATCACCACCCAAACTTCTCTGAATTTAAACTTCAACCAAAATTTCCCAACAACAACCAGCAGCACACTATCAGAAATCCCATCACAAATTAACTCATTGGAAAAATTCGCTAAAGAGTTCTGGTTAGAAAACTTTCACCATCAGTTGCTTGCTCCTTGGTCGTCTTTTTCCTCTTCTTTTTCTCTTCTCTTTCAAAGATCCCTTTCCGTTGACAAATCAGAGGCTGAACTTATTGTTGTTGGACTCAAACCTCGCCTTGATCTATATTTTGACAACACCAATCCCCAAAAGTTTGCCAGTCTTTTGGGTGGTCTTTCTTTGCCTCTTTTTTTAGAAAAAGAATATAAAGAATATCTTTCTCATCAACAACACATAAATTAAATTTTTAAAAAAATTATTCACTTTTTGAAAGTTTTTTTTTAATCAGTTAAATTATTCTAAAGAGAAAATTTTATAACAATATGTTGGAGAGGTTTTGGAAGTTTTATTTTATTGGAAAGCAACTCTTTGGAATGTTTCAAACACAACAAGAAAAACAAAACAGTTTCCCTGAATTTTTTCCCAAATAATTTATGATTAAGTATTGACCATTCCTAATTTTTTTTAAATTTTAGTTTGAATTAATAAGTTCATAAATTTAAAAACTAATTAAATTACTGTTCTGATTTGGTGTCCATGCATTAGTTTTAAATTATCAAAATCAAGTTTAACCAAGTCATATATTTCCTCGCATTCTCCATTACCCATTTGACCATTGGCTCCACGCCCACAAATAAATATTTCTTTGTTTTCTAAATAAAAAAAAATAAAATAAAGGAATGAAATAAAAAAAATAAATAAAATAAAAATAAAAAAAAATCATAAAAAAATAACTTTACTAAGAAAAACAGAATGATCGAATCCAGTTGTAATATATGAAATATTTGAAAGAATAGTTTTAGTGAATAAAGGGTTTTTAGTCTCATGATCGCCTCCCAAAGGAATTTGACCATAATAGTTAAATCCACATCCATAAACATCTCCTTCATCTTTAATATTAAAAATTAAAAATTAATAAATAAAAAAATATTATGAGAATAAAATGAATAAAATAAAAAAATAAAAAATACTTTTTAAAAAAAAAATAAAAATAAAAAATAAAAAATAAAAAATAAAAAATAAAAAATAAAAAATAAAAAATAATAAATAAAAAATAAAAAAATGAAAAATAATAATTTTACCAAGGTATGGGTCCCATTCCAAAATTAAAAAGAATGCAAAACAAAAGAATGAGAGCCAAGCAACTCCACCCTTGGAATGTGCTCGAAATCAATCCCTTTTCATTAAGCTTGAAAAAAGTACCAATCAATGCGACAGATGTCCCTTCGAAAGAATTTATTTTTTATTATTTTATTTTTTATTTTTTATTTTTTATTTTTTATTTTTTATTTTTTATTTTTTATTTTTTATT
>JAMYWO010000181.1:51992-70312 GCA_024220525.1 Cochliopodium minus
TGAAATGTAATGAAATGTAATGAAATGTAATGAAATGTAATGAAATGTAATGAAATGTAATGAAATGTAATGAAATGTAATGAAATGAAAAAATAAAAATATTTTTATTTTAAAATTGTAAAAATAAAAAAAGATTAAAAGAAAATAAAAAAAAAAAGATTAAAAAAAACAAGAAATTTACTTTTTTTTAAAGGGATTTTGTTAGAAGAGAAAAGATATTTGATTTCACTTTGATTGTCCTTTTCTTTCAAAAAATAGCTAACAGTGGCAAAAGAATCATTGAAATCATTGTAACTTTCTGGATGAACCATCAAATAAACAGTGTCCCCGTCAACAAATCTTTTGATATTTACGTTCATGTTCCTTCCAACTTTGTTTGTAGAAACACATAATTCACTTAATTTACTGTTCCCTTGATAAAAACCGAATCTTTTTCTTTGAATGAACAATAAAAAATAAATTGAAAATAAAAAATAAAAAATAAAAAATAAAAAATAAAAAATAAAAAATAAAAAATAAAAAATAAAAAATAATGAAAAATAATAAAAAATAAAATAATTTATTCCTACTCGTCGGTTGCGTAATAGTGAGATGATGCATTAATATAATCTGTCTCTTTCTTTGCAAAACCAATGCCAAAGTAACCAAAACTCGATCCCCTTTAAAGTTAAGTTAAAAATAAAGAAAATTATTTATTTTTAAAGTAAAAAAAAAGTAAAAAAAAATAATAAATAAATTTAAATAAGGTTAAAAAAAAAGTTTTTTTTTTACAGTCCTTTTATTTTGATTAACTCAAAAGGATACATGAAATTCTCATTGAAATGGTTTTCTGTTAATGCAACTCTCCATGAATTTTGAACATTGATATCAATCAAAATAGATTTATCCTTTTCATCCAATTTGAAGTTTGATAAAAACTTGGATTGATCCCATTTCACCAAATAAGAGAATAGAAAGAATTGTTTCCATGTTTTGAATTGAGAGGGCAATATTTCGATTTCGCTTAAAGTTATTTGTGAAAATAATTTCCATAATTTCTCTTCTTCTTTCAAAATGAAGAAGAAACTCTTGCATACCCTTGCNCTTCTAATATACAATTGATATTACATACAGTGTATGTTGATTCGCATAATTATGCAAATTATTTTTCCTTATGTAATCATAAAGTTATATTTGTTTCAGAAAAAAAAAATAAAAAAAACATCGTTTTTTTATAGTTAGCTCTTGATGTAAATATCAAAGGATTGCATAATTCCCTTGATTTGGCAGCAAAACATAAATTGAGAATTTTGGTTCCTTCATCCATCGCAGCATTCGGACCTTCCACCCCAAAAGTGAATACACCAAACACAACAATAATGAGACCAACAACAGTGTATGGAGTGACCAAGCTCTACGTAGAATTGCTTGGAGAATATTATAGCAAAAGATTTGGTGTAGATTTCCGTTCATTAAGATATCCTGGAATCATCTCTTCTGAAACTTTGCCTGGAGGTGGAACTACTGATTATGCTGTTGATATATTCTACAAAGCTATCGAGCATGGAAAATTCGAATGTTTCTTGACTGAAGATTCTGAGCTTCCTATGATGTACATGCCTGATTGTTTGGATGGAACCATCAAATTGCTCCAAGCAGATGAATCCAAAATTAAATCACGCACATATAATCTTGGCGCCATTTCATTCACTCCCAAGCAGATTGCTGAACAGATCAAGAAGCATATCCCCAATTTCGAGATCACTTATAAATTTGATGCTTTGAGACAGGGCATTGCCAATTCTTGGCCTAGATCTCTTGATGATACTGAGGCTAGACAAGAATGGGGATGGCAACATACTTATACTTTGGAGAAAATGACTGCAGATATGCTCAAAGTATTGACCCCAAGAATTAAAAAACAAAAATAAACTAATAAAGAGAATTTTTCATTATATGTAAAGCAATTATCTTCATTGGTTTATGATAATCGATTAACATTTGAGATTATAAGAATAAAAATAAAAAAAAATCGAATTTTACCAATTAAAAATTTAATAATAAGGAACATTTTAAACCTTTATTTATCCAATGGAAGAGAAATTAAGATTGAAATGTTATTTGAAATTCGCTTCAGAGGAAGATCCAACCATTTTGATCACCTACGTGATAAATAATGTCTCTTCTTCTGATTTGTTGTCTTTTCTTGCTGGAGAATTTCAAGTGAAGAAATTGATACCTGATTGTTACTTTGATGAAGGTAATCATGAAAAGATATTTTAAAATTAAATTTATTGCCATAAATAGATTACTGTTTTGAACAAAAAAAAAACCAAAAACTATTTTTATACACCTAATCGAATCAATCATTCTTTTGATGATTTAAATTTCATGCTTATACTCTTTAATATTACAAATTTATAATTATATTTGAAAGAAAATGAAAAAATCACAATAAGGAATGATAATGATTTGGAGGAATGCATAAAAAGATTCTCCAAATTGGTATCGTTCAAGAAAGATATGGATATGACCCTCAAATTGTACCTCAAACTTCCCACAGAGCATATAACCTCACCATTATTGCTCCAATACAAAGAAAGTCCTAATTCACAAGATGCAAAGAGAACCAACAGCACAAAAGAAGATGAATCCAACGATAACATGAGACAATCTGTTCAAATCGATTCAGATGTGAAATCCATCACTTCTGATTTGTCTTTATCCATTCCAATGGACGATGTGATCATCCCTATTTTTGCATCAGAAGAAATCAACGAGGAATTTAAACCAATAAAATTCAAATTGGGTAAAAAAAAAAATAAAAAATCAAATTTCATATGGCTTATAGAATTATCATCGAATTCTATCATTAAAAATATAATAAAAATATAAAAAAATTTTAATTTAATTATAATATAAAAATTAATTTAAATAAAAATTTAATCAATTGATTTGAAAATGATCCTTTTGTTTTTAATCGTTTACCTTTTTATTTAGGGAACAAAATTGGGCGAGGAGCAATGGGAGAGGTTTATATGGCACTTCTTGAGACGGGTGAACTCATAGCAGTGAAGAGACTCCATGTCCCCACCGTAAATGACATCAACCTACAGAAAAAAATAATTTTGATCGAAAAAGAAATCAATTTGTTGAGAATGTTGGATCACTCTCACATTGGTAATAAAATTTTTTTCTTTTTTTGTCGAGTTTTATGTTTATATCTTATTTTTTATTATTATTTTTATTTAGTTTATTATTTTATTATTTTTTTATTCATTTATTTTATTTTTTAAAATTTAATATTTTTTTTTGTTTTTATTTTTTATTTTTATTTAGTTTATTATTTATTTATTTTATTTTTTAAAATTTAATATTTTTTTTTTGTTTTTATTTTTTAATGTTTTTTAATTTTACATTTTTATTATTAGTGAAGTTTTATGGTTTCCAAAGAGACGAAAATTACATCCACATTTGTATGGAGTTTTTGGCTGGTGGATCTCTCCACAAAATTATCAACTCGTTTGGATGTTTAACAGAGAATGTTGTCAGAATATATTCCAAACAAGTAAAAAATTTGAATATTTTTGTTAATTATTTTATTCATTATTTTATTTTTATTTTATTTTATTTTATTTATTTCATTTCATTTTATTTTTATTCATTATTTTATTTTTATTTTATTTTATTTTATTTATTCATTTCATTTTATTTTTATTCATTATTTTATTTTTATTCATTATTTTATTTTATTTTATTTTATTTTTTTTTTACATTTTTTTTTTTTCATTTTTTTATCATTTTGCAAAAAAAGATTTTGTTGGGTTTACATTATCTCCATTCAAAACTAATTATACACAGAGACATCAAATGCGCCAATTTGTTGCTAGACAAGAACGGATTGGTTAAATTAAGCGATTTTGGGTGTTCCAAAATCTACCAGACTTTCACTGAATATTCTGTCGACACTTTGACTGGGACACCTAATTGGTTTTTTTTTTTGATTGTTTATTTTTTATTTTTGATTATTTATTTGTTTAAAATTTTTTTTTATTAATTTTATTTTCTTTATCATTTTTTTTTGTTTCATTTTTCTTAAATTATTTTTTATTATTTTTTTTAAATTATTTTCAGAATTTTATTTTAAAAATTTTTTTATTTAATTATATATTTTCTTAATTTTTATTTTTTTCATTTTATTTTTTCTAATATTTTATTATTTTAATTTATTATTTATTTAAATTGATTTTTATTTTTTTTGGAATATTTTTAGGATGTCCCCAGAAGTGATCAAACAGAATGAGAGAGTTTCTTTCAAAACGGATATTTGGAGTTTGGGTTGTACAATTGTAGAGATGTTGACTTCAAAACCACCTTGGTAAAAATCCAAAATTTCTTTTTATTTTAAATTTTTTTAATATTTTTATTTAAAATTTTTATTATTTCTTTTTTTTTTAAAATTTTTATTATTTCACTTTTTTTTATTTTTATTTTCAAAAGGTCTGAAATGGGCAATGAATACACTGCAGTTTTGTTCCACATTGCCTCTTCTGAAGCACATCCTCAAATCCCTTCTCATATTTCTCCACAAGGTGTGAAGTTTTTGGAAAAATGTTTCAAAAGAAATCCTGTCGAAAGACGTAACAGTTTTTGATTTTATTTTTTTTTATTTATTTAAAATTATTTAATATTTTTATATTTTTAATTATGTAATTAATTATTTATTTTTTGATTTTTGATTTTTAAAATTTTTTTTTTGAATGATTTTTTATTTTTATTTAAATATTTATTTTCTTTTTATTTTATTTTTTGATTTTTATTCCATTGAAAAATTTAATTATAATTCTCTTTTGCTTATTCCTTTTTGGAAACAAAATTAAAAAACTATGGGTTTGATTTGCAGCTTTCATCCTATTCCTGATAGGATTTTAATTTTTGATTTTTGATTTTTTATTTATTCTACAAATAATTTTTTGAAGAATTTTTTATTTTTATTTTTGTGTTTTTTGTTTTTTTTTGTTTTTTTATTTTTATTATTATTTTTTTGAATGATTTTATTCATTTTTATTTTTTTTGTTTTTTGTTTTGTATTTTTTGTTTTTTGGTTTTTGTTTTTTTATTTTTATTTTAAAGCGGATTGTGGTAAACTACTTTATGATGAATTCATTGAAAATTGCAACCACGTAGAAAACATGAACCAAATGTTGATAAACAACAGCAACAAATCCAACAAAAAGAACGAAAAAGAGTTTCTGAATCATTCACAGAATATTTCCGCAAACGACAAAAAAATTTCCTCAAATGACAAAAAAATTTCCGAAAACGGTAAAAAATCTCCGAAAGTGGATAAAGAGGAAACTCAGTTGTTCAATGATAGCAAAAAACCTGAAAAATCAAGCAAAAAATCTAGCAAGAAAAATACTCCAAAGGTTGAAAGACCTCCTTCCTTTGTTGAGAATCATAGTCCTAACCCGGGTATTTAAAAAATTTTTTAAATTTATTTTTTATTTTTGTTATTTTTTTTTTTCATAAATTTAAACATTTTTTATTTTTTATTTTTTATTTTTCTATTTTGTATTTTTGTATTTTTGTATTTTTGTATTTTTGTATTTTTGTATTTTTTATTTTTTGTATTTTTTATTTTTTGTATTTTTTTTTTTATTTTTTATTTTATTTTATTAATTTAATTTATTTTGTTTTCATTAATTTTTATTTTTTTATTTTTTTTAAATTTTATTTTAATTTAGGGAAAAAAAAACCAAAGAAATCTAGAGAAAGAAGCAACACTCCTACAAACAACACAAACAACAACACGAACGATCAAAACTTAAACCTCAATGAAGTTTATATCGAAAGAGATGAGTTGTTCACCATTACTTGTTTAGGTCAAGGTTCCGTTGGTAAAATTAATTAAAAATAATTTAAAAATGAAAATAAAAAATTTAAAATTAAATAATTAACAAAATTAACATTAAAATAATAAAAAATAAAAAAATAAATCAATAACATTTAAAATAAAAAATAAAAAATAAAATTAAAAAAAAAAACGAAAAAAAAATTTTTGACTTATATTTTTAATTAATATTTTTAATTTAATTAATATTTAAAAATTAGGAAAAACAACAATAACCATACAGTTTTGCCATAAACATTTTGTAGAATATTACGATCCTTCAATGTAACATTTTTTGGTTTATTTCATTCAATTATTCATTTTCAATCTTATATTTTCATATTTTAATATTTTTATATTTTTATTTTATTTATATTTTATTTTTTTATTAAAATTGTAATTTTTTTTTTCAATCAATTTTGACTTTTTTTTCGTTTTTTAAAATCAATTTTATGTTTATTTTTTTGATTATTTACTTTTAATTTTAATTCATTTTTAATATGTTATTTTTAATTTTTTTTTAATTTTAATTCATTTTTAAAAAATGTTTTATTTTTTATTTTTTATTTTTTATTTTTTATTTTTATTTTTTATTTTTTATATTTAGAGAGAATTGTTACAACAAAAAATTCGTAGTGGACAATGTCTCTACCAATCTCCAAATATATGACACAGCGGGAGAGGAGTTGAGTCCTATGGCCAACAAGTTCGTGATGGAGTCCAACGCTTTTTTTGTAATTTTTGATTTGACTTCTCCTTCTTCTTTTCAAAAAGCCGAATCCATTTTACAGGGTAAAAAAAAATCAAAAAAAAAAATTATTTAATGATAAAAATTAAAAAATTTTAAATAATTTAATTTAAATGAAATAATTTATACTAAAATTTAAAATATTCAAAAACTTCAAAATCTACAAAATAAAATTGAAAATAATTGATAAAAATCACTGAGTAAATTTATTCAAAAATTGATAAAAATAATTTTTAAAAAAAAATTTAAAAAAATTTAATTTATGAACTCATTTTTATTTAAAAAAGAAATAAATCAAAAATAAACTTACAATTATAAAAAATAAACTTAAAATTAAATCAAAAATTAAATTATTACGCAGATCACATTTCACGAATTTTCAACATTTCTGATGGTGATGGCCCAATTTGCTTTTTGATTGGAAACAAATCTGATTTGAAAGAGAAAAGGGTGATAGACGAGAAAGAAGCACTGCTCCTCTCTCAAAAATTCTCCGCCGTTTATTATGAAACTTCCGCCAAAGATTTTTCTTCTCTTGATCTCCTTTTTTCTGATTGTGTCAGAAAGATCAGGGACAAGTTTAATGTTAGGAATGTTGATAAGAAGATCAAAAGTATAAAAAATAATAGCAAATGTATTCTTTGTTAGATAATAAAAATTTTTTTAAAAAACTTTTTTTTTACAAGAAAAATTTTTCAAAAAAAAAAATTCTTGAAAAAGAAAAATTGATGAAAATCCAAAAAACCCAAAATTAAATCAATTTATTTGCAGAAAGTTGGAGAAAAGTTAGATTGGGACCTATTACAAGGTGCATTTATCAAAATGGGAAACATAAGTTATTGTTCTAACTTGCCGTCCTTTTTGAATCTTATTTCCTTTCCTAAGATAAATAAAAATGAATTAATTCTTTTTAAATAAAAAATAAAAATAAAAAAATTGAAAAATGGGAAATTCCAAAGTTGTTCATTCATTTCAAGAAGATACTGGAAAAATAAAAGATGATATCATAAATTTTCAAGTAAAAAATGCACCTGGAAATGAAATTGATAAAGGGATTGTTGATAAAAGAAGTAAGAAACCATTCTTTGCAATCAAATTTTTATAAACTCAAATAAAACTCATGATCTGATTCATTTTGCTTTACGAAATAGAAAAGATAGAAATAAATAAAGAGGGGATGATCAAATTCGATTCAACAATCAAACAGATATGGATAATTATCCTCTCAAAATTGGAATTTGAGGATTTAAATTCGATAGCAAGGGTATGCAAGAGTTTCTTCTTCATTTTGAAAGAAGAAGAGAAATTATGGAAATTATTTTCACAAATAACTTTCAGAGAAATCGAAATTTTGCCCTCTCAATTCAAAACATGGAAACAATTCTTTCTAACCTCTTATTTGGCGAAATGGGATCAATCCAGATTCGGAACTCGATACATATTGGATGATAAAGACAAATCTATTTTGATAGATGTAGATACAACAATAAGATGGAGAATAGGGTTGACTGAGAATCATTTGAGAGAAAATATTATGTATCCTTTTGAATTAAGAAAAATCAGTTTTACGTAAAAATTATTTATTTTATTTTTAAAAATTTTTATTTTTTTATTCATTTTTTTATTTTTTAGTTCATTTTTCAATTTTTATTTCATGTTTTTATAATTAATTTTTATTAAATTGTTTATTTTTTTAATTTTTTAAATTAAAATTAAATTTTTAGCGGTGGTGGAGAGTATGATTTCTTTGCGATAGGAGTTGCTAAATATAGTACAAATATTGATATTGAACAAGGGTTTGGGACTGATAAGTTAGATTTTTTTTTTAAAAAATTTATTAAATTTAATTTTTTTTATAATTTTTTTCATTAAATTTTTAAATTTTTGTTTTTTTTTGTGAATTATTTTAAATTTAATTTTTATTTTAAATTTAATTTTTATTTTTAATTTATCAATTTTTTAATTTTTTTTTAAAATTATTTTGTTAGTGATAGATTTGGTTACTATCATTTCATGCATCATTTCAATTATACCACAAGGAGCGCACCTTTTACATTCAGATCTGATATGAAAAAATTTACAGAAGGAGAAACTGTTTATTTGATGGTGCACCCAGACAGTTATCATGATTTCAAAATACTTTCGCCAAAATCAGTTTTTTTAAGAAAGAAAAAGATCAAAGTGAAATTCTTTATCTTTTACCCTAGAGAAAATTTCTCTAAAGAAGGTACACTTTTTAATTTTCTATTTTTTTCGATAAATTTCTATTTTTTAAATTTTTCATTTAACATTTTTTATTCTTATTTTTTTACTTGATTTTTTCTATTTTTAAGATCCTTTTCACTTATTAAAGTTTTTTAAATTTTTAATTTAACATTTTTTATTCTTATTTTTTACTTGATTTTTCTTATTTTTTTAGATCCTTTTCACTTATTTTTTTTTAATTTTAATGTAAATGGATCGAATCCATTTTAACTTTTTTTTTTTCTGTTTTTTAATTTTTCATTCAACATTTTTTATTCTTATTTTTTTACTTTATTTATTCTTATTTTTAGATCCTTTTCACTTATTTTTTTACTTTTTTTACTTTTCTTTATTTTTTCCATTTTTTAGGGGAAAAGTTGTATGGTTACGTTGGGACCTATAACAAGGGTACAATTATCAAAATGGGAACCCATTGTTCTAGCTTGCCCTCCAATTTAAATCTTTATTCCTTTCCTAAATAAGTTGAATTAATTTTTTAAATAAAAAAAAATAAAAAAATTGAAAATGGGAAATTCCAAAGTTGTTCCTTCATACCAAGAAGATACCTGAAAAATAAAAGATAATATCACAAATATTCGAAAAATGTCTCTGGAAATGAAGTTAATAAGGAGATTATTGATAAAAGAAGTAAGAAACCATTCTTTGAATCAAGAATATTTATTTCATAAACTCATATAAAACTCATGATCTGATTCATTTTACTCTGAAAATTTGTTTGTAAAAATGATCGATAATTATCAATATTAATCACATATTCAAATGATAATGATAATTTGCATCTCATTGATCAATAATATAGTATCTTATTTTGAGATATATAAATTGATCCAAATTATATGTAGCAAATTAGATTCTAACACAAAAAAATTTCTTTTGAAATAGAAAAGATAGAGAGGATAGAAATAAACAAAGAGGGGATGATCAAATTCGATTCAACAATCAAACAGATATGGATAATTATCCTCTCAAAATTGGAATTTGAAGATTTAAATTCGATAGCAAGGGTATGCAAGAGTTTCTTCTTCATTTTGAAAGAAGAAGAGAAATTATGGAAATTATTTTCACAAATAAATTTCAGAGAAATCGAAATTTTGCCCTCTCAATTCAAAACATGGAAACAATTCTTTCTAACCTCTTATTTGGTGAAATGGGATCAATCTAGATTTGAGAATTACTTCAAATTAGATGAAAAAGATAATTTACTTTTGGTTGATGTAACTACTTATGACCATTGGAGAGTTGCTTTAACAGAGAATTATTTGAGAGAAAAAATTATGTATCCTTTTGAGTTAAGAAAAATAAAAAGAGAGTAAGAAAAAAAATTGTTAAATTTTTAATTTTTTTTTTTTTTATTTTTTGATTTTTAAATTTTTTTAATATTATTTGAATTTAATAAAATATATTTTTTTGTTTAATTTTTTTAAACTTTTTTAAACTGGTTTTTTTATTTATTTTTTGTTTTTTTTAAAAAAATAGGGGTTTAGGTCATGGGTATTTTGGAATTGGTTTTGCAAAAGAAAACAGTTGCACCAAAGATTCTAAAATTCATAATTTCGCTACAGACGAGTATGATTCAATTATTTTATTATTTTTTCATTTTTTTATTTTTGGAATATTTTAAAAAAAAATTTTTTACAAGTAAACGTTATGGTTTTTATCAAGGGGCACAAATTAAAGAAACACATTATTCTACTAACAAAAAGGGATATCCGATAGACATAAATAAAAGATTGGAAGAAGGAGAAATTGTTTATTTGATGGTACATTCTCAAAGCTACGATGATTCCAATGATTCTTATGCTACTGTTAGTTATTTCTTGAGAGAAAAGAATGATCATAATGAAATCAAATATCTTTTTTCTCTCAATGATATTCCTTTACAAAAAGGTTTTAATTTTATTTTTTTATTTAATTTTTTATTTTCTAATATTAATTTTTAAATTTATTTATTTTTTCTAATATTTATTTATATTAAGTTATTTTCTAATATTAATTTTTATTCAATTATTTATTATTTTTTATTTATTATTTATTATTTTATTTTTTTTATTTTTTATTTTTTTTACTTTTATTTATCAATAGGAGAAAAGTTGCACGGTTACGTCGCTACCTATTACCGCAACTGTTTGATCAGGTTGGGAATTCCTTTTTATTGTTCTCACTTGCCTCCATCATTAAAAGTTCACTCCTTCCCCTTTTAAATTTCTTTAAAAAAATAAAAACTTTTTGAGCAAAAATAAATTAAGTTCTTTTAAAACTTTAAAATTTCTTTAAATTTTTTTATTGATTAAATTTAAAAATAAAATTTAAACAAATAAAAAAAAAATAAAAAAAATGGAAGAGGAAAAAGAGATGTTCGATCAATATGGATTCATAGTTGAAAACAAAAAGGAATATATGGAATATCAACCCATTAACATGAAAATACAGGAGAAGAACAAAGAGATGTGGAGCAAATTCTTCTCCCATCCCAACAAATCCAAATTGGAGTTGAAATCTCGCAAGCTAAAGAAGATGGTGAGAGATGGGATCCATCCTGAGTATCGCGGAAAGATGTGGAAGCTCTTCTTGCATGTGGATGCTTCCATCGCTGAGCATAAGGGCAAATTCAAGCAATTGTTGGAGGATGGTGAGAATATGGAGGATCCTCCTATTGCATTCAAACAAATTGAAATGGATATCTCAAGGACCTTTCCTGGACATGAGTAATTCAATTCAAAATTTTGATTAATAAGGCCATTTATTCTTAATTATGCCATATTATTTAAGAAATTGGACATATTTCTCATTATTGTGATATTCTTCCTTAACAATACTATCCTTTAATTCAATTTATAAAGGCTATTTAAAACTTATAAAAAATAATAATATGAATATCCTTTTTATTTTTTATTTGAAGATCCAAAACATTTTACAAAAAATTGGACATTATTTTCCAAGAGATAAAATCAAAAATTGGAGAATATTGACAATTAGGATTTATTTTAAAAAATAATTAATTTTTTTTTAATTTTAATTTTATTTAAAAATATATATTTAGATAATTTATTTTATTAAAAATTTTTTTCTCAATTTTCTCAATTTTTAAAAATAAAACTTTTGATATATTCTTTTAGATTATTTGAATCAAAAGAAGGAAGAGAAAAATTGCAGAGAATTCTGATGGCTTTCGCGGTTTATCAACCAGAAGTGGGTTACTGTCAAGGAATGAATTTTATAGCAGGTGTTTTGCTTTTGTTCATCAAAGACGAAGAAGAAACTTTTTGGGCTTTGGTAAAATAAAAAATAAAAAATAAAAAATAAAAAATAAAAAATAAAAAATAAAAAATAAAAAATAAAAAATAAAAAATAAAAATAAAAATAAAATAAAAATAAAATAAAAATAAAAATAAAATAATAAAAAAATAAAAAATAAAAAATAATTTCTTAAAAGGCAAACATTATCACTAAAGTTTTGCCCAATGGGTATTATTCACCATCCATGATAGGCTCGAGGGTTGACCAAGTGGTAATAGACGATTTGCTGAAAAGTAGATGTTCTGATGTTTATAAAAAATTTGTGCAGACAAAAGTTGATATGTCTATTGTCACCACTGGTTGGCTTGTTTGTTTATATTTCAACAGTATACCTGTCGAAGTAAATAAAATTTTTATTAAAATTTTTTATTTTTTAATTTATTTTCTATTTTTTACTTATTATTTTATATTTACTTTTTTTTTTATTTTTTATTTTATTCTTATTTTTTTAATTTATTATCTAATTTTTAATTTATCATCTATTTTTTTATTTTTAAATTTATTTTTTATTTTTTATTATTTATTTTTTATTTTTCGTTTTATATTCATTTTAATATATTATTTATTTTCTTTTTTTTATTTTAATATTTATTTATTTATTTATTTATTTATTTTTTTTATTATTTTATTTTATTCATTTTTTTTATTTTTTTTCATTTTCATTTTTTAAAATTTAAATAAAAATTAATGTTTGTTTCAATTTTCAATTTTTTTATTTTTTAAAAGACTTCTCTGAGGGTTTGGGACTGTTTCTTTCACGAAGGATCGAAAACACTTCTTCGAGTAGCGATGGGACTCGTAATATTGTACCAAAACGACATCTTGAGCTCCAAAAATGATTGTCATTCCATTTTCAAAATTCTCAAAAACAAACCTTCCGTATGTTTTGATTGTGACAAACTATTCAAAGTAAAAAAATTTTTTCCACAATTAATTTTTATTTTTTATTTAATTTTATTTTTTATTTGTAATTAAAATAAATAATTAATTTAATTAATTTAATTTGTTTTATTTTTATTTTCATTATTTCATAAAAATCAAAGATAGTCTTTTCTAAAACTGGAAAATTTGAGACAAAGAGAATCGATAAATTGAGACTAAACGACAAAATAGTTGTGGAGAAGGAGAGGGAGCTCGAAAAACAAAGGGAAATGGAAATCAAAAACAAAAAGAACAAAAAATTAGAAGAAAAAAAGAAATAAAAAAATAAAAATTTTGTACAATAAAAATTTTCAAAAATTAAAAAAATAATTTGTCAAAAAAAAACTTTAATTATTTTTTAGTTTTTATTTTTTTTTAATTTTATCATCTCCACATTTCTTGATTACCTCCACAAGTAGGATCATAACAGCAAAACATAGAATAGCAAAAAGTACAATAAACATCTCTTTTGTCACAAAATAGCATTTGGTTCCTCAAATGAACAAACGAAACTCCGCAGAAAAAAACGTAACATGCTCTTCCATAAGGCACTTCTTCTTTTATTTTTTCATCTGATCTGTCAAAAATCTCAAATTTCGTTTGACAACCCTTCTTCCTAGAAAATAAATTCCATAATAACAAAAAAAAAAAAATGAATAATTTTTTAAAATTTTTAATAAAAAAAAGTAATAAAAAATAAAAAAGAATGAAAAATAAATTTGAAAAATAAAGATTATTAAAAATTAAAACCCAAAACATATATAACCACAAGAAATACACCAAACAATTGTCCTTAAAAATTCGAACAAAATACCTAATAATTTATTAAAATTTTAAAAAAGAATTATTTTAAACAAAGCTTAACAAAAATTTACCAAACATTGAAAGAATGATTCCGATCATGAATAAGAACGGATAGTAAAGTGGCAATGATAAAATGTTGCAACAATAAAAGCAAATTACAATAATACTAAAATCTTTGTTATGATATCTGCAAGAATTGAAAGGGTAACAAATATATCCGCATCCTTTCAAAATAGAGATAAGATAATTTTTTAAACATCAAATATCTTTCTTTGAAAATACCATAGCTGGTGCATATATAAGATTTTCCACAACAACATTCACATCCTAATTTTTTTTTTTCGATATATTTGTCTATATTATTGATTGACTTGAATTTCATGTGTCTTAATTTCCTTATCCTGAATTGCTCTCTTAATTCCTCAATTTTCTTGAATTGATCCTTGCTTGATTTATCGATGATCTTATTCCAATCTTTGCATACTCTTCTCAATCGGGATATTTCAGAGGATGAACCAACCATAGATATTATTTCTTCTTTGATGAATTTAGGAAGTTTATCAAAGGATATTGGTTTCATATTGCTCCAAATTTAAAAACAAAAATTTTTTTTTTTGAAATTTTATACTAAACGATATCTTATCTTTTAAAATATATTCATTGTCCAAACATTCAAATCACAAATTCAAATTTTCATATTAAAAATACAGAATAGATTCGTTGAATAAAAAATACTATCAAACATTTAAAAAAAAATTTAGTTTAAAAATGTTATAATATTCAAATTAAAAAAAATTGAAACTTAAAAATGGAAGATAAAGGTAATGATTACCTATCATTTCTTTTCTTAATCTTTCTCTTTGCTTTATTCTTTATTTTTAAAAGATATCTCAGAAAATGAACTTACAGAATTCATCAAGCAGTATGATGTGAAGGTTGATATACCTGAAGGAGAGCCAACGAAGATGGATTGCAGCAAATTTCTGGAATTGGAAGGTTATGATGTCAACAATATCAAAAAAGAAGAATTGGAAGGTAAAATAAATGATAATTTGATAATTCAAAAACATCCAAATAAAACATCAACAATTATAGAATCTATCCATTCTCTATCCATATTAAATTATTCATTATCCCCTTTTTAAAAAAAATTAAAAAAATATAATTAAATATTTTTTTTTTAAAGGCGGATTGGAAGGATATGGGATAATACTGAAGAATGTACTCTCCAGAAAGGAATGTAAAAAAATCTTGGAAATATCAGAATCGATTGGATATGGTAAGTGACAAAATTTCTATCATTTAATCTTCCTTCAACTCCCAATACATAATTGCAGGGTAAAAATAAAATCAAAAAAAAAAATTCAGAGAAAAATAAAAAAATAAAAAAAAAAAATAAAAAAATAAAAAAATTTAAAAATATAAAAGAAATCTCGGAAAAGGAAATACGGGAAATGCTTATAGAGGTAAATTAATGATTTTTAAATTAAATTAAATTAATTTCAAAAAAAAAAAGGTAATAGAAGATTACAAATACACGACATTGATGAAAGACTAGGTAAAGAAATATGGAGGAGAATATCTCATTACATTCCTCTCTCAGAGGAGATACCAGAAGATGGCAAGTTCATTTTTGACAGTATCAATCCTAGATACAGATTTGCAAAATATTATGAAGGAAATGGCTTTGCAATACACGTTGACAAACCAACTGTTTTCGAAAAAGACATTTGTAAAAAAAAAAATTTAAAATTTTTTTTTGATTTAAAAATTGAAAACACTCAATTATTTATTTTATTAATAAAAATTATTTTGTTTTAATATTTTTTAAAACCAATTTTTTATTTTAATTTTTAAAGAATTTCAATAATTTTCTATTTTTATTTAAATATTTTTAAATAATTTAAGGAATAATTTTATTCTTTGAATTATTTTTAATTTTTTTTTTTCATTTTTTTTTGTCTTTTTTTCATTTTATTTTTCTTGTTAGGTAGCGTTTATACTGTGAATATATATCTTAATGATTTGAGCAACGAACAAGGAGGAAGAACAAGGTTTTACAAGAAAATGACAGATAAAGTGCCCGTGGCCGCGGCAGGAGGAGAAGCAGGATCAATCGCCATTTTCAAACAGTCCCTCTTTCCTTATAGTCCAGTACACGACGGAGAAAAAGTAAACAGCGGATTGAAATATTTAATGAGAACAGATGTTATTTACAAAAGACAAAATTAAAAATCGAAACAAAAAATTTTATTTTTGTTAAAAAATGTTCATAAAATTATTGAAAAAATTTTTTTTATAAAAAAATTTATTGAACTTATTTACTTTTTTTTTCATTAATTACAAAGGTTGTTTATTTTTTATAAAATGATCTTTTTTTTTGGGAGGTAAAGTAGGAGGAACCAAATCATTACTGGTGACATTATTATTGTTTAAATTATTATTTTTTTCTGAATTAATTGAGATTTTTTCTTGAGAATTATTATTAGTATTTGAATTAAATTTAAAATTATTGTTTTCGTTGCTTTTTCTCCTATCGTTCTCGGGTTTTGTGTTGGGAACTCTCATGCTCTGTGTCCTATTTTGTTGTACATTGTTGTTGTTCTTCGGAGCTTCTTTGCCAAGAAGAGAACTCACAAGAAATGAATCCACGTCAATATTTCCACTACTGCAAACAACCTGAATTAAAAATTAATTTAAATTTATTTTTTTCAATTTTATTTTTTTATTTTTTTATTTTTTTATTTAAATTAAATTTTATTGATTTTTTTATTTTTTATTTTTTTGTTGATTTACTTTCATTTTTTCAAGCTCCTTATCCAATTGACTCAAAAAATCACTTGTGGAACTGTATTGTTCTGGAATGTTGAATCCTTGGACAATACCATTCATTTCATTCTCCATTGTTTCTTCTTTTTCTATAAAAACAAAATAATCAAATAAATATTAATAAAATTTTTATTATTAATTAAATATAAATTCAAAATAAAAATATTCAAATAAAAATGAAAATAATTGATAATAATAGAAATAAAATAAAAAATACAAATGATAAAAAATAGTAAAATATTCAAATAAAAAAATAAAATAAAACAAAAAATTAAAAACACAAATTAAAATATTAAAATAAAAAATAAAAAATAAAAAATAAATTAAATAAAATTGAAAAATAATTAAAATAAAATAATTAAATATAAATATTCAAATAAAAAATATTTAAATATTTAAATATTTAAATAAATCACAAAAAAATAAAAAAATAAAATATCACAAATCATAAAAAAATTAAAAAGAAAAATGAAAAATGGAAAAAAGAGAAAATAAATATGAACAAAAAATAAAAAAAATTTGAACAAAAAAATTTTTACTGAAATCACCACTGATGTTAGTAGTTTTTTTTCCTAATTGAAGAAGTTTATTTTTTTTAATGTTTTGAGATTTGTTTCCTCTCGTATCATTGTTGACATCTCTGTACTCTATTTGGAAAGAAGGAGAGGGTGGAGCCACCAAAGAAGTTCTTTTTTTGATCTCTTCTATTGATGAATTTCTATTTGGGAAATTTCTATTTTAAAAATTATAAAAAAAAATTTTTAAAAATCAAAAATAAAAATGAAAATAATCAAATCAAGTTAAAAATAAAAAATAAAATAAAAATAATAAAAATATTTAAAATCTGAAAAAATAAAAAATCAACAAAATCAAATAAAAACAATAAAAAAAATAAAAAATAATCAAAATTAAAATCACTAAAAAAATCAATAAAAAAAAAATTATTAATTAATAAAAAAATAGTAAATCATAAAAAAAATCAATAATGGTAAATCAAAAAATAAACTAAATAAAATATCAAAAATAACAAAAAAATCAATAAAAATAAAATTAAAAATAAAATAAATTAAAGAATAATTTAAATAATTTATTGAACAAAAGAATAAAAAAATAAAAATCAAATTTAATAATAAAAAAACATACTTGTCGAAAACAATTTTTATAATTTGAATTTTGATAATGTTGGGATTCAAATAATCAGGATAAATGGTCAAAGGAACCTCCATCCTGACAGCCTCCAAACCCGTCACAAAAAACGCTTTAATTTTTAAGGAAAAGTTGTAGTGGAGCCTCTTGTTGAAGTTGAGAGACGCATGGATGTTTTTGGGAATTTCAAAATTGATTTTGAGTTCCTCTGATGTTTCTGGTTGTATTGACACATTTTGTTTCACTGATGATCCTTTTGGACCTGTTTTTTTTTTTATGCAAATTAAAAATTAAATTAACAAACAAAATTTTTATTTTATTATTTATTTTATTTATTTTATTTTATTTTATTTTCAATTATAAATTCATTTTGAATGAAATTTAATTTATTAAATCTATTTTTTTTTTATTTTTTTATTTTTTTATTTAAAATTTTCT
>JAMYWO010000181.1:72368-83537 GCA_024220525.1 Cochliopodium minus
GGGGATGATCAAATTCGATTCAACAATCAAACAGATATGGATAATTATCCTCTCAAAATTGGAATTTGAGGATTTAACTTCGATAGCAAGGGTATGCAAGAGTTTCTTCTTCATTTTGAAAGAGGAAGAGAAATTATGGAAATTATTTTCACAAATAACTTTCAGCGAAATCGAAATTTTACCCTCTCAATTCAATACATGGAAACAATTCTTTCTATCCTCTTATTTAGTGGAATGGGATCAATCCAGATTTGAGAATTACTTTAAATTAGATGAAAAGGATAAATCAATCTTAATAAATATGAATGACAACACTGATGGATTTAAGAAAGAAGGTATGAAAGCAATAACAGAAAATTTCAAAGAAAATGTGATGTATCCATTTCAGATAATCAAAATCAAGTTCACGTAAAAAAAAATTTTTGGTTTAATTTCAACAATTAAATAAAAAAAAAAAATTTTTAGGGAAAAAAATTTTTGTTTTGGGATTGGGTTTGAAAAAACATATTTTGAGTAACCTTTGCTTCAACCCTTTTTTTTTATTTTTATTTTATTCATTGTTTCTATTTTTAATTTTCATATTTTATTTTTATATTTTTTTATTTTTTTATTTTTTTATTTTTATTTTATTCATTGTTTCTGTTTTTTCATTTTTTATTTTTTTGTTTTTATATTTTTTTGTTTTTTTATTTTTTTATTTTTATTTTTATATTTTTTTATTTTTTTATTTTTTTATTTTATTTATTTCTTTCATTTCTAATTAATGTTTTTGATTTTGTTTATTTTGTTTTTTAGTATGAGATGTGGGTATAGTCATTATGATATAGCAAAATATTCCATAAATTTTAGAAATTTCGATTTTAAAGTTTCTATGGACAAAATTAAAGAGGGAGATACCATTTACTTGATGGTGCATTCTGATAGTTATGATGATGTTTATGGTTCCTTTGCTTGTGGAAGTTTTTTTAAGAAAAACGAGCTTGAAAGTGAAATCAAATATCTTTTCACTCTTGATAAAATCCCCATAAAAGCAGGTTAAAAATAATAAACTTTAATTTAATTTTTTTATTTTTATTTAAAACAATATATTTATTAATTTTCTATTGTTTTTATTTATTTTTATTTATTTTTATTTTTATTTTTTAGGTGAAAAGCTGCGTGGTTATGTTATTACTTGCGATAAATATTCAAAGATAAAATTGGGAATTCCTTTTACATGTTCTCACTTGCCTTCCAAGCTCAACATCTATTCTTTTCAAAAATAAACAATTTCTTTAAAAAAATTAGAATAAAAGAGAATAGAAAGTCAAATAAATAAGAAAAAATAAACAAGAACTTTTTCTGATTACTATAATAATTTTCCGTAGACAATAAAAGATTCAAATAATAAAGGGATGATAAAATTTGATTTGAAATTTAATTGTTCTACCTTGATTATTTCACCAAGATTTTTTTTTTTTAAAAAAAAAAATTGTTCAAATTCCAAGATAATATGAGTATCAGAGGGATCAGTATGTTTATCGTTAATTTATAAATATAAATGAGATTTCTAATAATTTAATGTTTATGAATAGATAAAGAGGGGATGATCAAATTCGATTCAACGATCAAACAAACATGGATAATTATCCTCTCAAAATTGGAATTTGAGGATTTAAATTCGATAGCAAGGGTATGCAAGAGTTTCTTCTTCANTTTAATTTTTTAATTTATAAATTTTTTATTTTTTTTTATTTTTTATTTTTTATTTTTTATTTTTTATTTTTATTTTTATTTTAGGCCAAGCCAATTATGCCACTGCTAAAATGGGAGTGGTGGGACTCAACAAGACCATTGCCAAAGAATGGGGACAATTCAACATCAGATCTAACGCTGTGGCTTTTGGACTCATTGAGACCAGACTCACCTCTGCCAAAACTGAAGACAACAAAATACAAGTTAACGGAAAAGGTTATTATTTTTTATTTTATTTTTTTTTTTATTATTATTATTTTTTTTTATTTTTTATTTTTTATTTTTATTTTTTAAATTTTCAAAAATTTATTCAGAGGTTAAATTGGGAATTCCTGAACCACTCATTAAAAACAGACAACAAAATTTAAAGCATAGCGTTCCTTTAGGTAGAGCCGGTTCGCCCATTGAAGGTTTTCAACTATTTTTTAATTTTTAATTATTTTTAATTTTATTTCAATTTTTATATTTTTTAATTTTAATTTTATTAACTTTTGTTTTCTATTTTTTTAAATTTTTTTTTAATTTTTTTTTAGCTGCTGGAAGCATTCTTTTGCTTTGTTCTCCTTATGCTTCTTATATCACTGGTCATACTCTTGAAGTTACTGGGGGAGCTGGAATTTAAATCAAAAATGAATTAAAAAATTATCTAAAGTTATTTTTTTTTAAATTAAATTTTTTAGATCTTTTTGTTTTAATTTTTTGGGATTTTTATTTTTATTTTATTTAAATATTATAAAATAATTAAAAAATTAAAAAAAATATGAGAGGGGAGAGAGATGTTCAATTGGTTGATTATAATATGACTGAATTAGTATCTTTTGGGAATCATCAAGACATAATGGATGCTTTGGGTTAATAAATTCCACTCATCTCACTTTTATAAAATTAAAAAATTATATCGTTGATATATTATGTGAATAAATCGATAGATATATCATTATCTAAAACAATTTACGAAGAGATATATTCATTCAAAATCAAATTTTTAAAAAGAGAGAAGAATTTTAAATTTTCAATTTTCAAATTTTCTTAATTTTCAATTTTTCAAAAAGAAAATGGAGCAGACCCAAATTCATACAATACACTAGGTAACCAAAAAAATTTAGTTTGAAACTTAGTTTAAATAATTAAAATAAAAAATAATAATTTAAAATTAAAATAATTATAAAAATAAAAATTAATTTTATTTTTAATAAAATAAGAAATAATTTTAAATAAAATATAATTAGATCTTCACAGCATCCCCATGCAAATAGCAATAAAATACAGGTCAGACCCTTCCATTGTATACGCATTATTATGTTTCGGGGCAAAAACAAGCGTAGAACAAATAAATTTCATAGAGGTTGCAGAAAAAAAACCAAAAATAGTGGAAATTTTCTCGAAATTTCAACAAAAAACTTTTTTTATTAAAGAAAAGTTCACTTTTTTACCTCTAATTATTCAACGCGGTGCTTTTTCTTTCCTTTGTTGCTTAAAGGCTTTACGAAGTAAATTCCCTAAGCCTATTTTAAATTCTATTCTTGGTTTCATTGTTGATATATCTTTGTTCAACAATAAAGGAGAAGTATTTAAGAGATTAATAAATTAAATTTTAATAATAAAAAAAAAAAATGAATGAAAATATTAATATGGAAGAAGAAAATTTAAAATTAGCAATCAAATTATCAGATGAATTCAGAATATTGTATCTATCCGTATTATTTAGTTGCATTATATTTTATATAATTTTTGCAATAAAAAGAGTTTATCATTGCGTTGGTGGAAATGAAATGACGAATAAAGTATTCGAGAAAACAAATGCGACAATCATGGATGAAAAAGATAATATGAAAATAGAAGAGTTGGTAAGTTCAAATATTAAAATTAAAAAAAAAATAAAAAAAAGCAAATTCAATTTTAAATTTTCTTTTATTTTAATTCGTTTAAAAAATGATCTCACAGTTGGATTTTGATGTTGTAATTTATCATACGCCAGAATACATGAAAAATGTAGAATACACTTCAAGATTATTGAATGAATATGTTCAAAAAGGTAAACTTTAAAAGATGGGAGAATTGAAGCTTATATGTTAAATTTTTTAATGAAAAAAAGGAGGAAAATTGATTATTCATAGAGCTGCAAATCAATCTGTAAAAAAATTTTTAAAAAGAAAAAAAATTAATTGATAAAAATTTGAAATGAAAAAATAAAATAAAAAATAATAAAGAATTTAAAAAATTCTTAATTAATAAAAAATTTTTTTAATTAATCGAAAAAATTTAAAATGAAAAAATAAATAAAATAAAAAGGGAGGTAATTGGACCATTAAAAAAGAAGTTTTTCATCATCCCATTGAACCAGTACCTTCTTTTGCGATATCTATTTACGACCCACAAAAAAAGGAGGTGTGCAATCCGAATAACTGTCCCATTTTGGACGATGTGGGGTTTTTCGAAGAGGAATGGTGCTTGATTCTCAAAGATATAAGTCCCAACGCTTTTGCGATAGGATATTACACAAATGGGAACTGTATTGGTGCTTGTAAAATAAAAAAAGTTTATTTTATTTTATTTTTATTTTATTTTTTTTGGAATAGATGAGCACTTAGAAGAGGGTGCTGTAGTTTCAATTGGGATAAACCATTGGAAAAGTCACAACTCTTTTAGAATTTTGTTAAACACCATCTCGTTCATTGGGGTGACAGAAGATTGGACAATAAACAGACATAAATTGTAAAACTAAAAAAAAATCAAAAAAAAAACTTTAAAAAAGAAAAAAACTTTAAAAAAAACTTTAAATTTTTGTTAGGATACCCAAGACTAAAAAAGAATTGATTGAATCTTTTTTTTATGCTATGATTATAAGAAGGAAAAGAGATAATCAACTACTTTTCATTCCTAAAGTTATCCTCTACCAAATCATAAAGTTTATTTTGAAAAAGTAGAAATGAAGGGAAGAAAATATCTCGTTTTCTGAAAAAAAAATTGTCCAAAGAGAAAAATTATTTTGTTTTAAAATATTAAAAGATTCAAAATAAAAAAAAAAAATTACTTTGATGAATAACAATCAAGATTTAGATAGAAATCCCCCAGAAGAATGGTTCGAGAAACAAGACACTCTAGTTGATTTACAGAAAGCCATCAAAGAACTTTACAACTCATTTTGCGATGGGAATACCAAAAAGATAAATCAAAATGCCTCCCAAGTAATGATAGAAAATAATGATTGTACTATCAAGATAGACTTTGATCCCAGAAATAAATTGGAATTAGTACCAAAATAATCACAAATCTCGAAAAAAATGGATGAAATTCAAAAATACAAATTAAAAGCCATTTCTATACAAATCATTATCCTTAAAAAAGAGATCACATGGGATGATATCCAAGATGATCTATAAAATTCTCCCTATTTCAAATAAAAATTTTTCTTTTTGAATATATGATTAAACTTCTTGAGTTAATCCTTAGGTGATTTTTGAAATTAATTGATTTTAAAATGATGCGAACAAAATAAAATCCATTTTCTTGAGAATTTAGGTCAAAAGGTACATGAGTAATTGAGTTTGATCATAATTTCAAAATGTAAATGTCGAATAAATTCAAGTTATCCATTTTCAAAAAAGAAATGTTACAGATTTTGTTGATCTTCCATAAGCCGTACAACAAGAACCAAAGATCTATTCGCATTAATCCATTTATTTTTAGATCAATTCTAAATGTTACAAATGTGAACTGTTTTGGTGTTTAAAAAGGAAAAAAAAAAATTAATAATCTATGCCAGCTTTCAAATATTTAATTTAAATTAAAATTAAATTTGAATTTTTTCTATTTTCCCTTCAACAAAAAAAAAAAAAGAAAAAAAAGAAAAAAAGAAGAAAATTCCCGATACACACTTCTCAAATCCAAAAATATATACAACAAAAAATAAGATCAATTGAAAAATGGTTTTTTAATTTTGTTTTTTATAAAAGTGATTTAATTCGTTCTTGAAAAATAAAATAAATATTTTTTGATGTATGAAAATGATATTAGTCCTTTCCAATCCTCTCAATTGTTGTTATTGTTGTTATTCAATCTTAATTTGTTGACAATCCTATTTATATGTATCCTATAACCAATAACATTAACTCCCATCTAAATGAATTAAACATTAAAAAAGTTAATTTAAGAAATAACATTCTTATTTTTATCAAATTACATTTTTAATCTTGTTCATGTCGAGAGTAAGGAAGCTTTTTCCATCAATATGATTCATCTTCAAGATATTGGATACTTCCTCTATGAAATATAGTTTATGTGATAGCCATGTGCACAATTCCTCTGAAGTGAAACAATTATTATATTGCATTATATATATTTTTTTTTTTTGGAACGGAAAGGCTGTTTATAAACTGATTGATTGAAAAGTATAATTTCTTTTCTTTTCTTTTTTTTTATTTATTTTTATTTATAAAATTTATTTTGAAGATTTGAAGATTATTTTTTAAAAAAAATATCTTGATAAAAACTTACAAAATAGAAAGATAACAGGGTCATTATTTAAATCTTATATTGTCTTTCATTGAACCTTTTTTCTTATTTCCTTTTTATATTTTTATTTTTTTCTTTGTTGTACTTTTAAATCACCGCAGTTTAAACGTAAAGTATGTGAAATTATGTTCCTCGTAATAAAAAAAAAAAAAAATCAAGATTGAAGAAAAATAAAGAATATTGTGGAAATAGATTTCAAAAATTCAAAAAGATCTTCAAAAAAATAATTAAAATGATTAAAAATTATTTTAATTTTTTTTTATGAAATCTCAATCAAATCTGAAAAAATTAAATTTTTAAAAACAATTTAAGGATCTTTTAAATTTTCATTTCCGTTGTTTAACTATCTTTCTTTTTGGGTAAATTAAACAAATTTTGTATTTATAATCAACTATGAGAGATCAGGTCAATTTTATAATCTTTCCTGTTTATAAAAGAAATCAACATTCAAAAATATCCACATTAAATTATTCCCTTGCAAATCACAGGCAAACAGATACTTTTTAGATATCGGACTGAAAACAACAAAAATAAGAAAATATTCTAAAATATTGTCTATATCATTCCTTCTTAAGAAGTTTTCTATTAAATATTTTTATCTTTCACCTTTTTCTTCAATAAAGCCAAATAAATTAATAATTTATTTGAATCATCAAATAATATAGAACAATCAACAAAGTAGTTAAAAAGAGATTTTCATTTTTTTTATTTTTTTTTATTTAAAATTTTTTAAAAGGAAGATGATGGAAATTCGCTTTTGATTTTTCAAATGCAAGCTTAACAAGACCATCAAGTTTATTTATATTTACAATAGTATGAATATTGTCCTCAACACCAATGGTGGTGGGATCACAAATACTGGGGTCCATAAGATTGAGTTTGAAATTGGGATCATCTGATGAAATTTCGTTTTCATCTTCATAATCATAATAAATATCGTTAATCCAAGTCAAAGAGCTCCAAAAATGAGCTAAGAAAAAATCAAAAAAAAAAAAAATAAAATTGAAATTAAAAAAAAAATAACTTTATACCTTCTAAATGATGAGAATAATGTCCTATTTTTTAAAATGCAAAAAATTTTTATAATAAAAATTAAAAAGAAAATAAGAATTCATTTACCTTCATTCGTACTTACAATGACATCAAAAACAATTAAACTGGCACCCTTGGGTAGAAAAAAAGCAGTCATAGAAATTCCTCCAGGCGGAGAGATAACAAGAGTAGATTCCATGATCATTTTGACTTGTTGCTCCAAAGTAAAATCACCAGGATTGATCTTAACAACGTCAGCAAAAGAATACTTCCCCTTCAAAAATTGAAACATAGAATCAGTGTTTATGACGGAGCGTTTGCCTTTTTTCTCGAAAATCAAAATTTTGTGTTTTTTGAGGGGTTTTTCTTCGAAATCTCTTCCGAAAATCTTTTTGAGCAAAAAGTTGCGGTAGTTCCAAACGTAAAAGGATCTACCACTAAAAACACCCACCGAATTCTCGTCAGATTCACATCTATTTTTGTGTTGATAGTTGTGGCCTCTAGAAAAAGAGACGGGAGATCCAATCAACAATTTTTCGAAACAAATTTTGTCAAATTTCCTCGAAATTTCCCTCATTTCGTAAATGTTTTCGGTGATCAATCTCGTCCAATTCCAAAATTGTTTGTATCCACTGTATGGCCCCTCTTCTGTTTCGTCTTCGTCAAAGGTGTAAATGAGAGGTGTCTGGGGGAACGTGTTCATTTGGAATTCCATTGAAGAAACATAAAGGGGAAACATTGCGTCGAACAATAAATGGCCAATATTTTCCCATATTGTAGGAAAAGTTATTGTTGAATATTTTTTTTGATAATCTTTTTTATAATTAAAAATAATAAAAATATAATAAGATTTTCGTATATCTTACACGTCTTATTTGATTTGATCTTTGGAAATTTTTTATCTTTGATTATTTTTATATATGCTCTTGGTTTTTTGTATCCTTTGTTCGACCATTTTTGCCTTGGCAAATTCATTATGTTTATATATTCCTCCATTGGATCATTTTCTACATTATTCCCATTTTTGTTGTATCTCAACAAGGATGGATGATCTTTCTCTTCATAATATTCCAATGTAAAATTTTTTAATCTTCATTTTTTTTTTATTTTTCAGAGAAATAAATAATAAATTTAAAAGATATTGACACAATTTTAAAATAAAAAGAATTAATTGAATCGTGTTAATTTATCCATCTAATACCTGTTTTCTTTATTCAAAATCAAACATACATTTTCCATTATACAACTTCTTCTTTCAACTGCAACAAGATCATCGTTGGGACTTGGTGATACACAATGAATTGTAGAGTAATCTGTCTTTGGAGGAAATTGAATCTTCAAAACTTTATTTTTTCGTTGGTCATTCTCCGTATTATTCCAGAATAAAAAAATAAAAATTATTGCCAGTGTTATCAATGATGTGAAGGCAAGTTTTAGATTCATTCAGATTTTATTTTTATTCTTTCATTCTTTCAAGCACTATTTATTTTTCATTTGATTGTCATTTTTAATGACAGATTTTTTTTAATTAGGAGATTTTAATTTAATAGCAAAGAGTAAGGAATTTGGGAAAGTTGGTGAAGTTGGTGATATCAATTGGAATTTTAATGAAAGTGGATTTTTAAGACATTAATTATTTTTTTTTCTGAAATATTAATAATAGAAAATTTTTGGGGTCAATGTTTGAAGAAAATGAATGAAATTGAAAGAAGATTCTGTATTGTTGAAGTCCGTACAAATCAGCAAAAAAATATAAATGAAAAAAAATAAAAATGAAGAAAAGAAAAACATTTGATACAAATATTGTGGAGGGTAAATAAAATTCTTATTAATTGAGAATTATTTCTTTTATACTTTGCATCAATTGAAAGGATAGAAATAAACAAAGAGGGGATGATCAAATTCGATTCAACAATCAAACAGATATGGATAATTATCCTCTCAAANTATTTTTATTTTTATTTTTATTTTTATTTTTATTTTTTATTTTTTATTTTTATTTTTATTTTTATTTATTTATTTTTATTTTTTTATTTTTATTTCTATTTTTATTTTTATTTCCTATAAAGATTTAAAATGCGATGTTAATTTGAAAAACAGCTACAGGGACACTCCTTTTCATTTGTCCTGCTTGTTAAACAAAAATTTGGAAATAATAAAGTACATGGTAAAATCTGCCAAATGCAAAGTCAACAAACAAAATAACGATGGAGACACTCCTCTTCAATTATGTTGTTGGAAAAATGAAAATTTGGATATTGTAAAGTTTTTGATAGAAGGTAGAAAAATAATTTTAAAAATCAAAAAATTCTTAAAAACAATATTAAAAAAAAATTCATTTACAAAAAAATATTATATATTAAAAAAATAAGAAATAAGAGATAAAATAAATGAAAAAAATCAAAAAAATAATTTAAAACAAAAATAATAAGAAATAATAAATAAAAAAACTTTAATTTTAATTTAACTATTTAAAAAAATTCTTAAAAACAATATTAAATATCAAAATAAAGAAATAAGAAATAAAAATAAAAATTAAAAAATTATTTCAAAAATTAAAATAAGAAAAAAGAAAAAATAAAAAATAAAAAAATTCAAATAATAAGAAATAAAAATAAATAATAAAATAAGAAAATAAGAAAATAATAAAATAAGAAATAAAAAATTAAAAATAAAAAAATTTATTTACAAAAAAATTAGATTATCAATATTAAAACTAAAATTCATTTAGAGGCGAATTGTGACTTGAATATCATAAACAGTGAAAAAAACACAATTTTACACTTTGCTTGTTGGAAAAACAGAAACTTCGAGATAATAAAGTATCTAGTAGAAAAGGCGAAATGCGACATCAACAAACAAAACAACGACGGAGACACTCCGCTTTACTTCTCCATCTTGAAAAATCGCCGCGAAAAAAATTTTAAAAATTTCAACGAAATAAAGTTTTTGTTGGAGAAAAAAAGTGACGTCAATCTCATCAATAATTTTAAGGAGACATTTCTCCATTTTTTTTCAGAGAAAATGGAAAAAAATTTCGATTTTATTTCTCTCAAAAAAATTCTTTTGATCAGCGTTTGTTCTGGTTTTGACTTTGAGTTGAGAAATAATGAGAATATGACTGTGAAGGAGATGATCATCAAGAAAAACGAAGATTTTTTGCCTTTGTTTGAATCTATCGAGAGGAGGGATTTGTGGAATATTTCCGATCATTGTTTTTTCTCGGATCAAATTCAAAACTGCGTTTACACTTTTCTTCTTTGCGTCAAAAAAAAACTTCCGAAAAATTCCTTCAAAATATCAAAGTTTGTTCTTTATATCATCATCAATCTTTATGTTGCTTCCACTTTGTTTCCTTCGAGAGACAACTTTGAGAGGGATTCTAAACTGATAAAAATCGTTTCTAATTTAAATAAAAATAAATTGAGGAAGAAAGATGAGATGATAGCTTCAAAAAACAAAGAATTGTCTTTATTAAAAGAAGAAATGTCTTTGGAAATTTCCAAATTAAAAGATAAACTCGCCAACAAAAAAAGAAAAGTTATCTCTTTGAAAAATGAATGCGACAAAGTTTATTCTGACACCAGATGTGTTCTAGAAAGAAAAGATAAGAAGATGGAGATTGTAGATAACATTTTAATTGAAAAAGATAAGCTTCTTCTTGAGAAAGACAAGTTGATGGTTGAATACCAAAAGATTTTGTTGGACAAAGACAAGAGGCTTGTTGAGAAGGACAACCGGATCAAGGAGATCACTGACCACAACAAAAAGTTAAAGCTTGAGAATTATGATCTCAAGAAGAATCTTCCTTCTGTTAACAATAAAGATTCTACAAAGAAAGGAGACAATAATTATGGTGTTCAAAACAAAAAAGAAAGTGATAGAAAT